>JASANB010004280.1:0-134059 GCA_030248155.1 Sabatieria punctata
GGTTGGGCACTAAAAAACGCTCAAAATCGCAATTTTTCGTCTAAAAATTGTTCAAACAAATCGCTAATTTGGGTTCATATACTGTACAGCTGAACAGTAAATGCGAATTTTTGGGCAAATCGTCCCACTCGGTCCTGCTAATTTTGGTTATCGTAGCGCCGATTATTAAAAATGGTTGCCAATACCGATCATAGGTTAAGAAAAATGGTTGCAGTAAATATAGTAGAGGAAAGTAAAAGAGATTTGAATTAAAATAGTAGGTACTTTATCATTGCCAGTCTCCTGTTTGATGCGCTCAGCCACACCATTGGCCTTGTCCAGATTTCGGCAGAGCATATGAACTGTGCCGCCATTGCGAGCCAACTCTCTTACCGTCACTTCCCCGATACCTGCGCCAATGAATTTTTTAATAGAATCACTTTTACATACAAAATTATTATTATTATTATTATCTAGAACCAGTAAAAAATAATTGGGATCAGGTGCAGCTGGAGGGGACTCCGGAACCGACCCCAAAAAAGAATTTATTATTTTAATGATCATAATTAAGATGCATTTTGCGAGAAAGTCAGCTTTGAGGGGGCAAGCATCTGACGGATCTGGCTAATATTAATATTCTTTAAAATAGAGCACAGTTGAAGACAACGGTGCATGCTCGGCCACCAGCAACCCCCTGGAACCGGAGCTACACCCCCTCAAAGTTGGGTCGGCAGCAATTTTCGGGCTCATTTTCACGTGTCTGACAGTCTCCATTCAAACGATCACACCCTTCATTCGTTTCTTAAGCTATGATCCCGACTCGCATATGGTTTTGTAGCTGTTCAAATGGCCTTTCATATTCTGGTACTCCCGTTTCCAGATCGTAGCTGGTTAGCGAAATATTCTACGAAAACTACAAAATTTCTGCAAAATGCTAGACCATTAACCGCAGTACAATTTCTTACGTAGTTTTTGCTTCTGATTCCGAAAATAACCTTATTTTTGCTCTACATTGCCTAGTTTTGAAGATATTGGCATTTTTATGATTTGGGAAGAAAACGGCTGCACTTGTTATAACATTCTCGTTTGAAAGGTGACTCAATTCAGTCGCATGTAGGGTACAGAGCCATCTAAATTTATATCACCTAATGCAGTTTTTGCCGTTGATTACGAAAATGGCATCTGTTTTTCAATCTGACTGCTCCTGAGCTACTTATGTAACTTTTATGCCCTGGTACTCAGACAATAAGTTATCTGTCAAATCTGGACTTAACGTGGTATGTATCTGGTGCAGTTTTTTCCGCTGGGTAAATGTATAGTTTCCGGGCGTAAAATCAGAAACCGGCCCCAGATTAAAATCAGTACTTTTAATGATCATAACTTGTTATAAATTAACAAGCTTTATCGATCAATATCGATTATCGATTATTTTTTGGCAAAATTCCAAAATCGTTCAAAATGGTCATGTTATATATCATTTGAAAGCCCTTCGCCTGGCGAGTCTAATGATCACCAAATCAGCATAGGGCACGCCCCGGGAGGCCTTTTTTGCCATATATAAAAGTACCCCTAGAGACGCATCAGTACAGGCACGCTCCAGAGGGCCTGTTTTAAAAACATAAAAGTGCCCCTAGGGGACGCATCGGTATAGGGCACGCTCCAGAGGGCCTGTTTTAAAAACATAAAAGTACCCTATGAGACGCATCTGTATAGGGCACGCTCCTGTGGGCCTGTTTTAAAAAAATAAACTGGCCCTAGGGGACGCATCGGTATAGGGCACGCTCCAGAGGGCCTGTTTTAAAAACATAAAAGTGCCCCTAGGGGACGCATCGGTATAGGGCACGCTCCAGAGGGCCTGTTTTAAAAACATAAAAGTGCCCCTAGGGGACGCATCGGTATACGGCACGCTCCAGAGGGCCTGTTTTAAAAACAAAAAAGACCCCGAGGGGACGCAGCGGTATAGGGCACGCTCCAGAGGGCCTGTTTTAAAAACATAAAAGTACCCCTAGGGGACGCATCGGTATAGGGACGCTCCAGAGCGCCAGCTTTCCAAATATAAAAGTACCCCTAGGGGACGCCTCGGTATCGGGCACGCTCCAGAGGACCTGAATCAAAAACATAAAAGAACCCCTAGGGGACGCATCAGTATAGGGCATGCTCCAGAGGGCCGGTTTTAAAAACATAAAAGGACCCCTAGGGGACGCCTGGGTATAGGGCACGCTCGAGAGGGGCTGTTTTAAAAACATAAAAAAGTACCCCTAGGGGACGCATTAGTATAGTGATGCGTTCCCCCTAGGCGTATTTTTATATTTGGAAAACAGGCCCCGGAGCGTGCCTATACTGATGCGACTCTAGGGGTACTTTTATATTTGGCAAAACAGGCCCCCGGGGGCGTGCCCTATGCTGATTTAGTGATCATTAGACTCGCCAGGCGAAGGGCTTTCAAATGATATATAACATGACCATTTTGGACGATTTTGAAATTTTGGAATTTTGCCAAAAAAATAATCGGTAATCGATATTTATCGATGAAACTTGTTAATTTATAATTAGTTATGATCATTAAAAGTATTTATTTCAATATGGGGTCGGTTCCTGATTTTACGCCCGGAAACTATACATTTACCTTCCGCTGATTCAGAATACATATCATCATATTTTTTCGCTACGGCCACTCAGTCTCAAGTTATGCTGGACCTCTGAAATTTCATTTAGAAACAAAACATGCCGTGAGAAGCCGTAATCCTAAAATAAATCTTCAGCATTCATGCATTTCTGAAGGGAACCTTTTGTCAGTCTGTCGATTTCTGACCTTTATTGAGTCCCCCAGCACACCTAACCGTAACCGAAGAATTCTGTTCTTACCTGCCGAGCCGCCAGTGATCAGAACGGTTTTATCGGACAAGTCTTTATCGATCACGTAATAACCGGTGGTAAATTTGAGAATCAGTTTTACTGCCACAGCTATACAAACTAGAACACCTATAACAAACAAACAACCCATTTCTAACACCTCTTCCAATTTTCGGGTCTTTCTTCTAGTATAATAAACTTCGGATCGTGAAAGAAAAAATCACAACTTACAGTATCGAATGATTCCCGGCCGTTTCCCCGGCCAGCAACCTGCCATTTTTATATTTTAAACTTTTTTCCTAAGCTCAAGCTTACACCTTAAGCTAAGCTTGCGCCAAAGCGTAGCAGCAATCAATCACAGCATCAGTCATTATTTATTATATTAATTCAATTAACGCAGTCTGACTCAAAATAGGGGTAGTGAATCGCTTACGATTAGCATCGTCATTTAGTCATAATAAACTGATCGCAAAACGGCGCGAAATTCAAATCAACTTTGCTACTGCTCCAGTCCTGTCATTTTGGCGCTGAGATTCCATAGCTTTTCAGCTAGTTTGTCGTCTTTGGCTCTCCAGGACATCAAGCCTCTACCGCAGTCTGAGAAATACTGGCCGTTCTGGTTCCCTAATTCATCTGAGGTAGCCGCATATAAAGTTGTCATGGCTCCCTCTTCTGGGCTCTAAAATAAAATTCAACGTCGTGTCCCAAAAATATGATAACATTCCTTTTTGTTGCCATTTCCGGGAGATTTTGTGTGTTAAAATTTGGTGGTCGGCACAGTTGGTGTAGTGGTTTAGGCCGCATAGCCACTGTGCGTGTGCCCGTGCGCTCATCCTTTCTTGCCGCAAAGAGTTGGTTATCGGCGCAAAGCTCCACCCAGACCACCGAAAGCTGGTGACAGCGAGAGGTAAAATGGGAGTCGACTGGATCTGCCTAAGCACCGAATCCGCTCCCCAAAGCATGCCGCGTTGGAGAAGAAGATCTACGATGTCAGAAGCTGTCTGATAAACCAACTGTGCCTGGAGCCCTCTGGTATATGGGGCACCGGCGGCCGTCGGGAGCTGTCAGAATCGTGGCATCAACACGCCGGCCGCCCTCCTGGTGACCGACGCCCAGCAGCATGGCTAGGAGTGGCTGGCAGTGAAAGAAGGGCAACGTCCGAGATGACGAATCACGGGGTGGCGAAATTGACACTAGTCTGATCGTAAGCCGTAAGGCCCCCGTACATCGGACGTGTGTTAAAACTTGATGGACCAGGCTTCTTGAGCTAGTCCTGAGAAATTCACGAATATGCAAAATTTGTTTAATTTCATCAATGTCTGTACTTAGAACTGCGTCGATGTATGAAATTATAACGCACAAAATATCCCAAAGTTTTGAAGAGTTTCTGGAAATTTTAGCCAATTTGGTCAAAATTTGCGGAAACGACAGATAAAAAGAAAAGTTTCAATTTTAGCGCTATTTCTACAGACATTGAAATTAACAAATTTCACATACTTCAATTTTCAGGAACGGGTTAAGCGTGGTCTACCTAAGTTTAGCACACTAAATCTCCCCTATTTTGGCAACTAAGTTTCAAATTTCAGCCAATTTTGGTCAAAATTTGCGGAAATAGCAGCAAAAGGAAGTGTTCAAGTTGCAAGCGCCAATTTGGTGATAAGTAGGACAAAATCTAAGTGCGACAAAGAAAATAAATAAATAAAAAGCAGAAGTCACCTTAAAGAACGGTCGAACCACGTGAGACAAAAACTTCAGGCCGCTAGCGTGTCGCAAAAGCTCTGTGGCTACAACTCCTGGATGCAGAGAATGTGTGGTCACTTCTAAAAAATCAGCTGTGAAATTCTTTTTATACTTTACAATTTAAAAGAATCTACCAGAACCGGCCAATTTCCTGGCTAATTCTCGTGTGAACAAAATATTAGCGAGTTTGCTGTTGCCATAAGCCACCCCATCTTGATATCCACTGTCCAAGTTAATATTATCTAAGTCCAAATTGGCAAACCAATGATTTCCGGATGAGACGTTGATAATTCTTGCTTTAGGACTCTGTTTGATTCTGTCTGAGAATGGCTAATATTTTTTGTTTTCTACAGAGGTAAAGAAAACCGTACCCAAGAGTAAATTGGTCAGCAGAAAGTGACCGAAATGATTGGTAGCCATTTGCATTTCGAATCCATCTACGGACAGTTGTCTGGTCGGGATCCCTTTAATCAATTCAAAGCTTGTTTCATTTAGAGAAAATACACTTTTCAACAATGGACTATTTTGGTCTTTTGAAAGCAGGTTATACAGGGTCCATCAAAGAAAGCAATTCAACGCACCTTGCCTGTTTTTACAAATTAAAAAAATCAGACTAAATAAATAAGTAATTAATCTGAATTTCACTTTATAAACTTTGTTGAACAACTTTAACAAACTCACACATAACACCGGCATTATTAATAAGAATGTCAATCGGAAATGACGTAGCCAAATATTTGTTTGCAAATTTGCGCACCGATTCCAAACTGCTCAGATCTGATTCCCACACATGGATTTTGTCATTTTCCGTCTCCTTTTTTATGGCTTCTGCCGCGCGGTTAGCTTTATGCAAATTTCTGCACAACAAATGCACCGTTGCACCACTACTGGCCAGTGCGCGTGCTGTGGCCTCACCGATTCCTAAAGCAAAAATTATATACATATGCAGAAATACAATAAATATGCAAATTTTTACATACCACCGGAAGCGCCGGTGATAAGAACGGTCTTATCAGATAAATCCTTTCGAATTACGTAATAACCGCGAGTAAATTTCAAGAATAACACCACAAATAGTAAGATTAAGGCTGCGTAGAAGGGCAACAGACAACAGGTGGGTATCATTTTGGATCGAGCAATGCTCAGCGATATCTGAGACAGACAAGGTCAGATTTTGTCAGGAAGAAACCTGTCTGCGATCTGAGTACAGCGGCAAAAAGTTGGACACGTCACCAAAGTGGCACCAGTTTGGTGCTGCAGAAAACGTACTAAAAGTCGGTTTACACGCTGTGAATATTCGAGTTTTGTGACGTGAAAACTATAATTTAATTATAATTGAAAATCGTATAATCAGACAGACCAGTATTAATTTAATTTAATTGAAAATATATAGTCAGATCATACTTTAATTGGAATTTACGGTGTGCCAGAAAACAACCCAAAAGATTTTTTAGTAGCGACCGTATAAAACTGAAACCGATTTGAATGAATCGTTCTTTTGAGTGAAAGATAGGTAAATTCTTGAAAGATTGGTGGAACGTTTATCAGGATACTCTATTTAGTTCCAGAGATATTTACGCTCGAAATAAAAACAGACTTTGGCAATGAACAAGAGCGATTCCGCTGCACTTCATAATAAAGTAGATTCCTTTAACTGCTGAGGGCTAATGAATGCTACTTTACTGGTGAAGTAAAAGTCACCAGTAAAACTTCGTCAGCCCTTAGCCGTAGGAATCGGTTTTATTATGAAGTGCAACAGAATCGCCCTTGTTCTTTACAAAAATCTTTGTCCAAACAGTCTAATCGCCAGATACATAATCGAAAATCAGTTAGATATTGTTTATATCTAAAATTTTTGTGACAAGTTGGTCAAAAGTAGCTGAATTTTCATCAAAATACGCGTCAAAAAGCAACGAAATATTGAATTTTATTCGGTATTATTCGCTACCAAAAATACCGAAACCGAAACCGAATAGCTGAAAACTACCGAATTATTCGGTTCATACCGAACAATACCGAAATTCGGTTGCATCCGTAGTCAAGAACTTATTTGTCTTTCATTTAAAAAAGATTCATTCAAATCGGTTGAGATTTACGGTTGCCACAGAAAAAATCTGTTTTTGGGCACAGCCTATAAATTCCAAGCACATGAAAGGCTTTATTATCAAAATTTATGTCCACCTGATTTCGTTTTGCAACAATTTTCCCCACCCACTGTCAAAGTCTTACGCCACACAGGTTTTTGATAATGAAAACACAGAGAATGTTTTAAATAATTAGGAAAGTTAGTTTCGTTAGCCTAAGGGTTACTTCATTTGGTTCCACACAATAAGCCCAAATACTTCAGGATCTTTCCCTCCCTCTACTACCAAGTCCGTTACCAACTGGAAAACGGTCCCCTTGTCGAATTTCTGATGTTGGACACAATAGTTCTGTGCGGAGTAATTGGACTGGACGCAGAAGTACCCTCTATGCCGCACTACATACCTCCTGACTTTGCAGCCAGCGAAACTCAGTGGCATTGGCTGGAGGAAAAGCTACAGGACTCCAAGTACAATGGGCCAAAAATGTCGACCCCGTTGTTTTTCGAAAACTTTACTCAAACGACTGATTCTCGGTCATTTCTTTATCGACTTGGTTCAAATTTTCGCGATTAATTATCAATATATGACTGGGTAGATATTGTGCAAGCTTGGTGCCAAAATATTCTGACTCGTTCTGGTTTAAAACCCGAAAACTTCCACGGAAATTAAAATATTTTCGGCAATTCAAAGGGTACGGTCTGAAACTTGCAGCAATGATTGATGTTGCCATTGGGCACAACATACTGACTGAGCAGCCCTGTAGCTCAAAGGGTCCTAAAATAGGAGAATTTAAAAAACATAACAAAAAGTCATTTTTCTTCGTAGAACCGATGAAATGACGATTCTAAGATTTGCGATTTATCAAAAACACTGTGAGGAATGTTTCTGTGGGTTTTTTGGAACAGAGTTCAAATATCAGCTTCATTTATTGTCGAACTTCCTGCTACAGTCTCTCTTGATTAACAGCCGATTCAATGTTTTGATTCTAGAAAGGGCGGATTTCTTAACCATGAATTTTCAATCAGGTTACTAAAATTCTCCAATTTTAGCGCCCTTTGAGCTGTAGGCTTCCCCAGTCAGTATGTTATGCCTACAGTGGGAAAATATCGAAATTTTTAAAACATATTGATATAACTATACATATATGTTTTTCGCCAATCAAACATATAAACAACACATATAGTTATATGTTTCTGAAAATTGAATATGCACATATTTTTAAACATAAAACATATTTGTGTAAAAGTCGCTTATTCACTTATTTTTGTCTTAATTTTCGATAATTCAAAGTTGAGATTCTGAATTTCCTGTTTAAAACAGCTTGCAACAATTTAGATAGCATACTCAGATTCGATAAGTTTAACTGAAAGTCAGATTTTGGAAAAGTCTACTGTCAAACAGCAACCAAAAGTGTTGAAATCATGAATTCCTATAGAAAAAATATGTATATGTTTCCAGAAACATATTGGAAAAACATATAAATACAAAACATATTTGACATGCAAACATATTGAGAAACATAAACATATATGTTTTCCCAAAAACAAACATATTTATGTTTTAAAACATATACATAAAACATATATGTTTCCCACAATAGTTATGCCCAATGGCAATATCAATTATTCCTGCAAGTTTCAGACCGATATTCTTTGAATTAACGAAAAAAATACTATTTCAGTGGATCGCTCTAATTCTTAGTTTTCGGCTCATAAAATTTGAATCAAATCGATAAAGAAATGACGGAAAATCGGTCGTTTAAGTAAGTTCGAAAACGAGGATGGATATTTTTGAACCATTACTATATAAACGGTAGAAATCTCATTTTTTGTTAGATGCAAAATCTTTTAGAGCCGATTATCTGTTTGTTACTGGTCATTACCCGGTTTACTCGGTAGCTGAACATGGACCGAACTTTTGCTTGAGAGATAGACTAGAGCCTATGTTGCACAGATACAAAGTGAACGCTTATATGGACGGACACGATCACACTTTACAGGTATCAACGGTTTAAAATTACTTGTTGATATTTTAGATCACCTTTTTGATACATTCGATTCGAGTGCGAACTCGGATTGAGTACGAGCCAAGTATAGCTATAAAGAGCCGTCATCAATAGCCGAGTATGGCTAATACTAATACCTATACTATCTAATAGCCATACTAATAGCTAAATTGGGGAAAATTCGGGTTTATAGCCTAGTATGGCTATTAGCTTAAAGTATACATATTAGTATTAGCCACACTCGGCTACGGATGACGACTCTTTATAGCTATACTTGGCTAGATAGCCAAACTATGAGCTATAGGGTAAGTGAGCATATAGCAAGACAAGCATACATGTAACAGGGGGGTCTGGGAGGGTCTGCCCCCACCCGACTTAGGCCAGACCCCACCCGGCCCCCCCCCTCCGATTTTTCTGGCAAGTAAATTTTTGAGCAAATTTTGGCAATTTTTTACAATTTCAGACACAAAAATTGCCAAAATCGCATGCAAAACAGCACTTTTTAGCAGTATTTCCGCCCAAATTAGCGATTTTTGGCGATTTTTAGCCCAAAAATTGGGATTTTTTCGATTTTTGAGCGTTTTTTAGTGCCCACCCCCTCCCCCAAAATTTTGGCTCAGACCCCGCCGGCCGGCGCCAGACCCCCCAACCCCCTCCCCCCATCGGCGGATGACCTGTTACATGTATGATACATGGAACAGGGGGTCTGGGGGTCCCCCCGAGGGGGACCACTCCGAATCGATTTTTCCGCCGCCCTCCGATTTTTCTGGTTAAGTTATTTTTTAGCAAATTTTTGCGATTTTTGCAATTTCAGAACACAAAAATTGTCAAAAACACCTGTAAAACAGCACTTTCTAGCTGTATTTCAGTCCAAATTAGCTATTTTTAGCCTAAACATTGCCATTTTTTGCCTTTTTTAAGCGTTTTTTAGTGCCCAACTCCCCTCCAATAATTCGGGTTCAGATCGACCTGTCGGCGCCAGACCCCTCCCACCAATCCCCCTCCTACCTTCGGCGGATGACCTGTTACATGTATGAAGACAAGGATATAAACCCTAAGTTGACTGCGCATAGTTACGTAGGTAGGGAGCAAATCCTTGTACTGTCTGTATGCCTAATTTAGCACCTGGCCTATAACTCATCCGAATGGACAGTAAATTACGTGGTAAGCGGAGCAGCGGCCAAGACCAGCAGTTCAACAAAACACATCAATTCTGTGCCCAAAGGATCGTCGCAATTCCACTACCCCAAGCCGGACAACAACGAAAACGGCGGTTTCGTAATGGCTGAAGTCAACAAGGAAAAGGCTCAATTCAAGTACCTGAGCGGAAAAGGAAGTCTGATTTATTCGTTTGACTTGAAGCCCAGAAGATAGGTTTGGGATTCAAAGAAGTTAGGTATTCTATACCATGGGGATCTATTGGAAGCATGGTAATTATAGGAAGTTTTCCTGAAAATCAAGGAACTACCGTAAGACACAACCGTGAATTACACAAATTTTCGGCGCTTGCAAAAGTTGCCGAAAATTTCGTACTCGGACAGTACCGCAATTACCGGTTTAGATTTACGCTTCTGCTTAGTTTTAGAATCAGGATTTAATTTAAGCATTAGTTCATGCTCTAACTTAGCTTTTTAAACCTATGGTTAGGCTTAAGTTGAACAGATCAGGCGCCCTACCAAAGGGGCAAGTGGTCTTGTATAGGGATGCAACCGAATACAAAAATACCGAATACCGAATACCGAAGCGGATTTTCGGAACCGAATAATACCGAATTATACCGAATAATACCGAATATTGATGATTCGCAGCGCGATTGCAAAAATATACTGTCTAACTACTATTTCTTGTTTTCCGCTAAACTTTTTTATGCCAAAAAAGCTGTGGAGTGACGTATTGTTTGAATGCTATAGATTTATCCATGCCTATAAATAAAACAAGCCCTATTTGGTCGTTCTGCTTACGGTAAAGAACAAGTACAAAATTTGCGAAAAAACAATTTCAAGAGGCGCGAGTTAGGCCACAAGTGCCCTGATTAATCATGTGAAGTCACAGCACAAAGACACTTCCGCGTATATAGATATCCTCCTATTAGCCGCCACATGGCGGAGATTTCATAAAAACACTTGCCCCTAAGTCTGAGCCTAAGCCTGAAGCTAAGCCTAAGCCTAAAACCGTAGCTAAAAGTTGGGTTTGACTGCGGGTTGGGCGAAAGGGCCATCTCAATTACATGGAATGTGGCCGATAACAGGAAGCTATTTCACAAACGCATACAGAAAGTTGGAGGAAGGGAGCATCCATCCAGTACTACTGTAAGCACCGGAGCTGGCAGCTTAGGCATACAACTTAGATTGGATGAGTCGTTTGAAAAGATACAATGTAGATGGGATTTTATACGTTGCATTTGGGAGATAAAACAAACGCTTAGGTTAAGAAGTGGAAAGCTGATAGCGTAGTCTACTGGGAACTGAAAAGGCCGAAATGTTGCTGTTTATTATTATGTAAGTTAAACCTTGACCTTGAAGTTCGTTGACTTTTTGTTTGAATAGTAATTGTTTGCCAAAATTTTAGCATAGTGAATGAACAGAGAGATGTAAAAGAAGAGATATCTCGGTGATTTCTGCACAAATTTAAGCAAAACAGTGCAATTTTAACGGTTTTCCAATATTCGGTATTATTCGGTTTGAAAAATACCGAATTCGAATAGTACTAGTAACCGAATTATTCGGTTCATACCGAATAATACAGAACTTCGGTTGCATCCCTAGTCTTGTATGATTCACTAGATGGCATCGTCGTCGCGTTAGTTAGCCTTTACAATGTATACCGAAGGAATCTATCGTTTACGGTTTTCGACGGGAATTCATTGAGTAGATACGGTAGTGCGACAATTTACGGTCCGACCGGGATGCAAATAAAGACTAACTGACGCGACGACGATACCCTCTAGTGAATCATACAAGAGCACTTGCCCCTTTAGTAGGGCAAACAGATCTGTTTAACCTAAGCCTAACCATAGGTTTAAAGCTAAGTTAGAGCACGAACTAATGCTTAAATTAAATCCTGATTCTAAACGTGAACCTAAAACAAGCGGTAATTGCGTTGTGGGCCGGTACTGACCGAGTACGCAATTTTCGGAACTTCAAGGGCCGTAAATTTGCGCCTCCATCTTACGGTAGCCACTTTATTTTCAGGAAACTCTGACAATTACCGTGCTTCCGTAGCAATAAATCGTATCAGTTTCTCTGGGTTTGATGTTGTTTGTTGCGCATTAAAAACGGGCACACAACAAACTTCAAACAGTTTATTTATCAACAAACCAGCAAGAATCAATTTTGTAAATAACAGAGCCTCCAACAACAACACAACAGCAAGCAGTCTAGTATCAAAACCAAATCAACCATGACCGTATGAAAACAGAAGAAAAAATCAGTGGTCGAACCGGCGCAACTTCACCTGTCTGCCTCTGCTGGACATTTTGGTCTCAATTCTGAACTCCTCCTCCTCCTCATCCGAACTTTCCTTATATGACTTGACGTGCCGTTTGCCGCCGAATCTGGTGCTCATTCTGCCGTTCTCGCGTCTACTCAGCTTGGTGGCACCGTTTAGTCTTTCGCTGTGTGAGCGGCGCGCCAGTACCGACGACGAGCTCGGCCCTTCCTCGTCCTCGCTCAGCGACACCACGCGTCGGCTAAAATTTGCATACAGCTGCTGTGGAACCACAACAGAAATGCTAGGACTAGTCCTTTTTCCTATACTTCTGTACAGGGCAAAGCCTCGTAAATGCTAGAACTCGCTAAATGGACCGATGAACAGGTTTTTCTGGGTCCAGCAAAGGGTTTTCCATAGAAATAGAAATTTGCCTCAAATGGAAATGTTGTAACTTTTGTTCTTTTGGACTACGGGTAGCCAACTGCTATAGAGCAGGAAGAGACAGAAGGTCCGGCAGCCTCCTTAACAACAACCCTCCCTTTTGCTGTTGGTGTGTGCAAGACAGCTAAGGTTTGGTTTCCATTTATCTACAATTACGCTGACTGTATTACATGCACGGTACATACCGTTTTTGCACTGTTTTGTTGGTCTCAGCATTACGTCGTCTGACCGGACTGAACTGTTCTCCTTCTGAAGTCTCTTCTTCTTCCTCTTCTCCTTCGCTCTCACTCGATTTCGATTTACTGTTCGAAGCGGTCGACGGGCGTTTGGCAACGGTTGGTGGCTGGTCGGACGAGTTGTGGCGACTGCGAACTGGCGGATCGGGACTGTCATTATATCTGACCTGCGGACGGGCCTGCGGATGCGGTCGGTTGCTGAAGAAGGAAAATCGATATTTGGCAGAGAGCCAAAAGTTTAGACTAGCAATTACCTCCTGGTATTGTAGACGTGGAACTCGCGCTTTCTGTGCCGCAGTCTTGGAGACTCTGTTAGAGCAGTGCTGGCAACTGCTTCTTGCCTTTGAGAGCGCTCCACTAGGGGATCTATTAGTTCTTGGAACATGTTCTGCAGTCGCAATGAAGCCTGGTAGATCTGAAGAACGGAGCGATAACATAATCCAGCGACAGAACCAGCCAACCAATCCAGCAACAAGTAACACAATGAACAACCAACCAACAACCAAATCAACCAATCTATGGACTGACTGACTGATTGACCAACCAACCGACTGACCGACCAACCACACAACCAGCAAACAACCAATAACATAATGACCAACCAACCAACCAACCAACCAACCACAACCAAACAACCAACCACAAACCAACTAACCACCAACAAAACCACAAACCAACTAACCAACCAACCAACCAGAAAACCATAAACCAACTAACCAAGCAACCAACCACAAAATCACAAACCAACCAACCATACACAAAACCACAAATTAACCAACCAACCAACCAACCAACCAACCAACCAACCAACCAACCAACCAACCAACCAACCAACCAACCAACCACAACCAACCAAGCAACTACAAAACCACAAACCAACTAACCAAACTAACCAACCATTGAAGCAGCCAGCCAGCCATTATCCAACCAACCAACCAATAGCACAATGAACAACCAACGAACCACAAATCCAAGCAACCAAACAACCAACCAGACATGCAGCCATCCAGCCATTGGCCAACCAACCAAAAGCACAATGACCAAACCACAAAACAACAACTCACTGGATTCCGCTTGTTGGTGCCGACAGTGCGACAATTCTGCAGCAGCGACAGTACATCGTGTCTCACGTGCTCTGGCTTGGTGTAGCGGTTATTCTCTAGATTCTCAGCGATAGAACTCAGATCCAGTGATGAATCATAGATCTCTGTCAGTTCCTTAACTGGGCACGCTGTTAAGTCATTGTCTTCGGACAAAAAAGATATCAACTGACAGGGTGGTCATGGTTCAAAAACGGTTCAGCCTGAGGCAGAGCCATCAACTGGTTCAGTGCATGTTGACAGTCAGCTTTCCAAGAGGGATCGCGGCTGTTCTTCTACAAAGAACGCAACTCTACATAAAGCGGGACAGAATTTAGACTCACTTTAGAGGACTCATCTTGACTGGTTTCATATTCTATCACTTTGTGCATGCACTGAGCCAGCTCATTGTCTGGCAGAGCCTCCACATCCTGGTATACATCCAGAACATTGTCCAAGGTGGGATCACTGAAATTTACATAGGTCACATCACAACTGCGAGCTGCTGCAAAATGCAACCGTACCGCATGTATCTGAGCAAAGATTCGCACAAGATCCTTGCATTTCGCACAACATCTGACCTGGGGTCATTGAACTGAGCGGCGTTGGCAGCAATCCGGTGCACATCATACTCCACAGCTCGAATGCGTCTGCAATGTCAATGTTATCAGAACACACAAAACACTGCCAATTGACCTGTAGAATCGATTCTCCAATCGCTCTCGAATGGTGGTCAGATCACAAGGGTAGGCAACCTCAGCGCTGTAGTTGGGATAGGCAGTCAGGTCCACTGGATTCACAAACAAAGGGGCCACTGTCTCCAGAACACTCAGCTGCTCGATGGCAAACGCGATACGGTCACACTCTTGATCTCGTGCTGATGGCCAATCATCTGGCCGCGGTTCATATTGGCCTAGGCGACGCAGGTCTTCTTCGGTGGCTGTTACTGAAGTTCGACCAGCTCGACGCATTTCTGAAGAGATCATTATGAGCTGACAGACAGACAGACAAACACACCAACAGACAGACAGACAGACAGACAGACAGACAGACAGACAGACAGACAGACAGACAGACAGACAGACAGACAGACAGACAGACAGACAGACAGTCAGACACCAGACACTGACACACCGACAGATACAAGACAGACAGACAGACAGACAGACAGACAGACACCAGACACCGACACACCGACAGATACCAGACACAAGACAGGCAGGCAGACAGACAGACCATTGCATTTCTCCAAGTCCCATGGGTTCAGTCTTTCGTCATCGCCATTGTCCCACTTGACCAGAAGAGACAACCAAGGCGAACGTTTGTATTCAGCATCATAAGGCTCTCGTTTGTCCACAGTGCCAAACCACCATTGTCCGTCAATGACTGCCTTAATCCGATCACCAGGCTTCAATTTCTGATTAAGTGACTGATCCACATGTTGCTTAAGGACAATCCAGTCTGGAACGCCATCTACATCACAGTATCTGCAAATTTGCTAGGTAATACAAAGCAATGAGCAAACACACTGGTTTACTTGACACTGAAGGTTTTGCCGGTCCTCTGCCCAGTTCTCTGATGAGTTTGAGCCAGTTTCAGCATGCACAGCCTGTAGGGCCTGGTCAGGTACTTGACTTGATCAACGATCATCGTTTCTTCACAGTCAACATCCTCTGGCGGGAACAGATGTCGTGACTTCCTGTTCACTGGGAACAAATTCTGTTTTTGCACCGCGCGAATGAACCATTCATGTCCTTGTCGAAAATAGACCACCTGAAATGTGCATAACTGACATTTATGGCCCAAAACACTCAAACGATCTCTCGCCTCATCTCCCACTTGCAGGAAGTAGGGAAACCGTCGCACAACAGTTGTTGTCATCCAATCAGGGAAGGAGAAGAGGTACTCTGCAGCATCATTCTGCAACAATTCCAACTGACTCTTCAGACAGTCTTGCACACAAACAAAACGCACTAAAGCAACAGCCAATTTCTTTGGAGATCTGGCCAAATTCCTGGCTTTCGGACTTGAGGGTCTGATTCTGAGCCGTCTGGTGGGTCGCTTCACTTCAGCCGATGTGCTGGGCTGTTCACCATCACTGTCTTCAATGTACTCTTCCGGCAGCTCCTGCAGTTCATCTTCATGGTCAGAGGCAGCAGCATGTCTGGTACGCATGCGGCGAGGTCTTCCTGAGGTACTGGCTCGGGGTCGGGGTTCATCTCCTGAGTAGTCACTATCGGAGTCTTCTGACTCTGACCGTTCTGATGAACTACTGCTACTACTGCTGCTGGCTGAGGGGACATTGTCTGGGTTTACATACTCATCCGAACTGCAACACAACTAATTTAGGAAACTGAAATCAGCAGCAGGGTGAGGTGAGGGGGCACTGATTTAGGGGGCATACAAAAAATTATGTAATAGCATGAGGGGGAGGGGGTTCCGCCAAATCATTACTGTTTATATTGGTGGGCTAGGGGGTTTACGATTTTATTACGTACAGTACATGTACGTACAAGTAGTCTTGATTTGAAGCCATGGACTTACATTTTCTGAATTTCACTTAGATGAACGTGTAGATAGAGGGCAGCTACCGTTTAAGTAAGGGCTTTCCAATTTTTCAAATGCTATATGGCACCAGTGACCTTTGAGAGCTTATCACTAAGATAGCCAAATTATTACAAAGGAAGGGGGGTCGGAAAATGGGCAAAAACACGTTTACATATTTGTTGCACCCGCTTAGAAATGAATGTCAGAAGAAAACACAGATGAATGTCACCAAAAGTTAAATTATATGCTGAAGTACGTTCGTTAACCATACTTGTAATGGCCGGCAGGTCTTGGATTAGTTCTGGTTCTGTATCTGGCAGGTGCGTTGGTTTGGCGACCTCTTCTGCCGCGTCTCTGTGGTGGCGCATCCTCAGGCAGGAAATGAGCAGGTTCCACTTCAGGCACTGGATTTCGGTTCAGTTCCCTTTCAAACGCTTCATCTTCATCAGTTCCAAGACTTTCGAGTCTGGAGACAAGACGAGCCAGGATCGAGGGAAGAAGGGGTCGTACGATTGACCGTCCATTCACCCAAGCACACAAGGGCATTTGCTCATGATTAGAGGATGCGGAGCTTTCGGCATTAGAAGTGGACTCGGAAGAATTTGAGGAATATGCAGCATATCCATGCTCACTTATGATTGATGCTGCTGGACTGGGCTCAATCACTTCTACTTGGGTGCTTTCTCCTGCAATGCGAGTGAGAAAATCATACTTTAATGTACAGGTTGTCCAAAAAACTTCAGTTTTAGCAGACAGACATTTTAGCTTCTCATCTGAAAGAGCGCTCATGTCTCAGTATCAGAGTCCGGCACTGTAACAAGCTAATAGGAAATTGAAATGCAATTTAGCAACCAAATAAGTTGCAACTAAATGACATAAGAGAGAATGGAAGCGTTGCTCCTCTCTGCTTCCTGGCATTCGTAGGGCCCGACCAGATATCCGGATCCGGATCCGGTACCGGATCCGGATATTACTTGCCGGATATGCCGGATATCAGTCACAGATGAAAAAACGTGATTTTTTACGTATTTGAACATAAATATTGCATTCGACCGTCCAGAATTGACCAGGTCAGAAATTTGCGGCAGTTGTATGGTTCTAAAAACAGTTTGCAGCTTGCCAGGAAGTATTTGAGTGCTCCTATCGGTTCGGTAGCTAGCGAGTAGACCTATTTCCTCAGAGAATTTCAATTTGTAGTCTTAGTTTGTAGTTAAAAATTTTCGCGAAAATAATTTGTAGTCTTGGTTTGTAGTTGTCAAATTCAGGTTAAAAAATATGTAGTTTTAGTTTGTAGTCAATTTGTAGTCAGGTTACCAAACGTCACAAATTTTATATTACTGCAAATGTTTGCCAAATGAACAATCAGTCATGGGAATGCCTTGCAAAAATAATAACCGGAAGTCTGTTAATTGGTTTTTCTGTGAAAAAATCGCCTTTTCTAATGGGTATTTCTGGAAACAAACAGACATAATTCAATGTTTAATAGAATTCCAATGCTGAACATTTGGAATTTTTTAAAAATGCAATGAGAACTTTTTTGAAAACTAAGACAAGAATTTCCAAGAAAAATGACTACAAGTTGACTATAAATTCGCAAATTATGAAAAAGTAGTTTGTAGTCAATTTGTAGTTAGCCAAAATAATATGTAGTCTTAGTTAATTTGTAGTCTTGATGACGTCATAATCGCCGAAAATATGTAGTTTGTAGTTTGTAGTACTACGAATTAGGTCTACTAGCTAGCGAACATTTAAGACTGCTGGCACGATTTCGGAAGGCGATCGCTCCTCTCTGAAGCCCGAAAATTTAAAATTTTGTTGTTTAACAAGTATAACTTGCGTTCTTTGAACTACGTACAATTATTAGATGTTGTTTTAAATCAACTGTTATAGAACAAAGAAATGTATATATGTGGTTTATTGCATTCTAAAAAATTTTAAGTTGATCAATGATATCCGGCATATCCGGATCCGGATCCGGCCGGATATGGGCATATCCGGATCCGGATCCGGTAGAAATTTGTATCCGGTCGGGCCCTAGCATTCAGCTCTTCAATTATGATTACTGGAGGAACGCCAAGCTTTATCCAAACTTCAGCATACATTTCCATTCCGAATTTGAGGCAAAAGCCATGATTAGAACATGAAAATCTAAAAAACAGAAGGCAGTTGCAATGTACTGAACTTGCTCCCTTTAGACTGTTACAGTACCCGACTCTGTGGTTAATTTTTGGCCGGCGACCAGCCAATCGACCGGTCATGACGCGCTCCTTCAGATGAGACAGAAATCTAAAAGATCTCTCTGCTGAAACTGAAGTTGAAAGTGAATTTCGGTTTTTTTGGACACCGTGTATTGTGCTCCCTTTATTTCTCTATTAAATTAATAGTGCACAAACTAAAAACCAGCCTTTGAACGGATTGTATTGTAATTGGCCTGGTTGACGTACTTGTGTGGTTTGACTGGTTGAGACGCGCGACCTGCCTGTCTGTTTGTGACTAAACACTCAATTGTAAAGTCATAATTTCCTGTGTGCCAAACCAAGTGAGTTTAGAATAAACATAGGCAATAGTTTGCCTGAACCTGCTCAAGCACCTGCTAGAAAGCGGTCGAAGTTTGAGGATATATTTCTTAAGACTGATTTGCATGGAGTGCCAGAATGGTATGAGGCTCATGGCTGGATTTTGAAAACGGTCTGGACACTAATTCTGTTTATCTCGATTGGATGTCTAATCTACGAGCTCATACATGTGTCTTTAGACTTTGCGGACAACCCAATCCTTACCACGTACACCATAAAAAACGACCCAGAAACCCTAGAATTTCCTATGGTCTATCTCTGCCCAACAAATCCGATACATGAAGGAAAACGAAAGAAATTTCCCCAAGTGGATCCCGATTGGGAGCGAGAAAATTCCAGTGGAATTTTGACAGTAAACAAGAAATATTCTGGACTCCAGGGACTTCTGGCACAAAAGGCAACAGTCACCGAGAATTTCAACAGGTTCTTCCACAGAAAACTTCCAGATAGACACCCAACTGTTGAAAAATTCCCAGCTCCACCACCTCCTCAATCGCCTCCAGCATACTGGAAACCTAAAGATGTGTACGAGTACTTCATGCATGTTGGATACCCAGAGGAAACATTTCTCCAAGAATGTGCTTTTAACTCACAACAGATTCCCTGCAACAAAATTTCCACACCTATGTTTGATGGTGATCATGGAAAATGTTTTGTTATTCGGGTACCTGCACAGCAAAACACACCCGGAGTAGGGTTGAGTCTGGTGCTAAATCTTGACTTTGATAACTCTTTTTCAAATCAGCATACTCCTTTGTACGATGGAGTAATATTGAAGCTTTCTCACCAGCTTGATTTGTCAGCACAACAGGCAACGCTAATTCCGCCAGGGTTCTTTAGTAAAGTTAACATTGAAGCCAAGAAGATGAATCTAATTGAGAGAGACCGTGAGCAAGGAGGACAAAGTTGTACTGATCAAGAAACTGGAAAGGAACAGTTGAAGGTTTACTGTGTTCTAATTAACAAACATCAACAATTAACCTACGCTACGTTATAGATTTTAAAGCCACCCAGCTATTCAAATGACGTTTGCAATCAAGACTGTGTGCAACAAATTGTGAAGGAGCAGTGTGACTGCCTAATGCCTACTGACACCACATTCCTACAAAACAGAACTGATTCCTTGTGCAATGCACCACAAATCAACAATTGCGCCTATCCAGCGATCGAAAGGCTCAACCGAACTCTGACACTGTGTGCTAGACAGTGTCGTGTGTCATGCACGATGTGGCACTACACTATAGACACATCATTTGCAGTCTTTCCCTCTTATGGAATTCGGAACCAACCACAAGGCCGATCAAAACGACAGGAACCTGAGTTGCATGAGACAACTCCTTCTCATCCACCTCCTATTCCATCATTGACACAAGCACCACCATCAAGACATAATACTCGACCAGCAAACAACCAGTTGGACAAAGGAGATTTGGTTATTGTAGACATCGCATATTCAACTCTCCAGTACACAGAGGTTAATCAAGTAAGACGTCTGCAGACATAGGCAAACGGGGTGGGCTGAGGGGGGTGACTTCCTTCAGGCTCTGACTTAACCCTCTCAGGCCTCCACTACCCCCTAATAAATTTTTTAGGAAGAATTTGTAAAAGAGCTCAGAATAGCTTATTTTAGTGAAAAATAAGCCTAAAAACATTGATTTTACTCGAAAATCAGACTTTTTGGATTACGATCCCCTCAACCCCCTCAGCCGCCGCTACCCCCCCACTCAAGATGTGAAAATTTACCACCCCACTATGCTTGAAATATCAGCTGTATTATTCCAGGAACCCTCAATGACATTCAGTACATTTGTGAGCAACATAGGTGGTCAAGTGGGTCTATGGATTGGAGCGTCGATTGTAACGATGTTCAAGTTCTTCGTTGTGCTCATTCCGCTGTGTTGTGGAACCAAGAACAAGATCAATCAATCCTTGTAGTATAAGGCAAAACTGTTTGTAAATGAACTTTCTATGATTGGTGCTTGCATGCAATGATGACAAAGCATCCGCGAGTTTAATAACACCTAGTCATTTGTTAAGTCTACTGCAACCAACAATAAGAGATAATCCGCAAGCCCTAGGCGTGCCCCAAAAACCTGACCATATGTAGTATAAAGTGTCATTTGTCCTTCAACAAGTGCGTAATTCTTTACTGCATTTGCGTCAATCGTTTCCAACATGCGTCATTGTCTATTTTCTACTTGTTTATAACAGGTTCACTGCAAGCGAACTTTACGTCTCATTCTATTCGCTCAGTCTGTGTTAATTTGAACTGGCAGTTGACGGACATGTTCAGACAAGTCTGGGCAGTGCGGCCTTTAAATATTTAGTGTCAAGGAAGATAGAAATTTCAAAACCAAGGTCTATTGGTCCCGTGTGCGCACTTGCCATGTCTATCAAGAAGTTACACAAAATCAAGGTGAATGTGGAAGAGAAGTACTTCGCTAAATTGAGTGAAGTTGAGCCCAAACCTGACGAAAAAGTAAAACTCTCAGATCTGTTCCTGAAGAGTGATCTCCATGGCCTGCCTGAGTGGTATGAAGCCCACAGTTGGATTACTAAAATCATTTGGACCGGTATTCTGCTTTTGTCATTGGGATGTCTGGTCTATGAACTGATAAATGTCTCAGTTGACTTTGCTGATAATCCAATCCTTACCACATACAGTATCCAGAATGATCCAGCTAACCTTGATTTCCCTGTTGTGTATTTATGCCCATCAAACCCAGTGCATTCCTTTGAAAGATTGAAGCTGCCCTTAGTTGACCCTCAATGGGAGAAGGAAAATGCAAGTGGCATCTTGCGGGTAAATACTAAGTACTCTGGTTTGAAAGGAATTTTGGCTCAGAAAGCCACCATTGCTGAAAGTTTGAATAGATACATAAACGACAAGGAATTCCCCAGAGTAAGAGTACTGAATAATGAAACTACTACCAATCCACCTTACTGGACACCAAAAGACGTTTCTGAATATTTTCTTAAAGTTGGTTACTCCCTGACAACATTTCTTGAGGAATGTGCCTTTAATTCAGAGCAAGTTCCCTGTGAACAGATAGCCACAGTCATTTTTGACAGTAATTATGGAAAATGCTTCGCTATACAAGTTCCAAGCAAACAGAAGACAGCTGGTATTGGATTAAGCCTTGTGATCAACCTTGACTTTGACCACTCCTTTTCAAAACAACACATTCCTATGTACGATGGAGTCATATTGAAGTTAGCCCATGACTTGGACGTATTTTCACAACAATCCACATTGATACCGACCAGCCTTTATAGTAAGGTGGGCTTGGCTACCACAAAGCTGAACCTGATTCAAAAAAGACGCAAAGTAGGCGGACAAATATGTGTAACTGAGGAGAAAGGAAAAGGAATGCTTAAAGTACTCAACCCACCAAGCTATTCGACAGATGCTTGCAATCGTGACTGCATACAGCAAGTGGTCAAACATGAGTGCCAGTGTGTTATGCCAACGCACAAGCGTTTTCTTAAAGACCAATCAGATGAACTGTGTAATGCAGCACAAGTGAACAAGTGTGCTTATCCAGCCATCCAAAGGTTCAACCAATCACTGTCGTATTGTACAGGACAGTGTCGAGTGCCCTGCACACAGTGGCAATACTCAACTGACACGTCATTCGCCGAATTTCCATCCCAAGCTATTCGAAAATCAGCAATTCGGATACAGCCAGCAGGTTCAAGTTCAATATATGTTAATCAACCACCCAGAATCAGAAGACCCAAAAGATCAGCCTATAGCCGTTGGCTAAAAGGAGACCTGATCATTTTGGACATTGCCTTTTCATCCCTTCAGTACACAGAAATCAGCCAAGTAAGATCCACAGCTCTCTGCTACTGTAAAACTGACTGAGAAAATTTCAGGAACCTTCCATGACCTTCAGCACGTTTGTGAGCAACATTGGAGGCCAAGTCGGACTGTGGGTGGGCGCATCGATTGTGACAATTTTCAAATTTTTTGTCATTCTGGTGCCACTCTGCTGGACCAGACGGAAAAAGGAGGCAAAGACAGGTCAACAGCATGAGAACGGAAGTTGAAGTTGGTGGAACGTTGACTGCGTGCGCGGATTTTCATTGTCTGTGATTGACTGAATGCTATGTTGTACAGTATGTCTGTTCGATTTAATGTTTGCTGTTTAATTAGCACTTGACTTGACTTACATTATTTTATAAGTACAACTTCAGACTAACATAAAATGCATGAACCGCAGATAGATGAAAAGCTCCAAACTAGTGATGCAACCGGGATCCTGGTATTTCCCGAAGAACCGGGAATTCCTGGTATTTTCACTCCCGGTTTCTAATCCCGGTTCACATATTCTCAAATACCGGGAAAACCGGGAAATATATTTTATAGCAGTATTGACAGTTTTTTGCAGCTACTATGTATTTCAGTAACAACATCTACTGTACACCCAACTTTATTTTGCCAGTACCAGCGGCAAGCAAAACTTTGTAACTTTTCAAATGACTACTACTTGCTCATAGCCATGTCTTGCAGCTTTTCCTTTTGTTCCAAATATTTTTATATTGGTTAAGGCCGTAAACTTTATGTTCTAAGCTTCCAACTTTCCAAAGGCCTTTAATTGAGCAAAGCCATCATTGATTGGCTATTCTTACACAACTCTTTTGGTCCAATTGACATTCAGCTGCCTGGTACCTACCAAACCAACTCACTAACCCATTAACATAAATCTGATCTTGCCGTGTACTGTAGTTTAGCCCATTATGAGAGAAAATCCTTGAGAAAACCGACTAGAAATGGTATCAATAGCTAAACCGGATGTTGAAAACATTTACGTTTTATCATACTACGTACATGCGTTTTGATCGATTTCCCGATATTCTCATTTCCCGGAAATCCCGGTTTTCCCGAATCCCGGTATTCTGCTCCCGGTTGCATCACTACTCCAAACTGATTCAGAAACCCTGGAAAATCATGAATTCTACAGAACTGTTATGCCAGAATTTCTATTTCAGTCAGTAAATGTCCAAGAAGGGCGCCATTATAGGCTAGAAATGCAGAATCCAAAACTCAAAACTTACCAGTTCTGCGCACAGTAATAGGAATAAGCTGAGCATCAGAGACTCTTTCTTTGCCAGGCACAAGTCGTTGCAGCTCTGGTGGGTACGGTTCTGCATTTGCATTCACCAAGACAGGAGGAGGCATGAGATTGGGCGCTAACTGGGTTTGCTCGTCTAGCACAAACCCATGCCGGTCGTTCATCAGAGGTCTGGAGCAGAAAACTTGAGTAAAGAATTTCACTGAATGGGGATAACTACCTGTAATCAGTATGAAAGAACTGTTCAGCAGGCATTTTGCGCATTTTGTCATTGCTATCCACTCCAAGAATTGTCAGATGACCATGAGAGTCAACAGCCGCCACACTGGTCGCATCTCCTGGGCAGAAACAAGCATCGAAGAAAGCTCCATGCCCAGAGCCCTCGATGGCATTGTAGTATTTCTTGATCACAGTGGTTTTCTCAATGTCCCAGATTATTATGTTGCCATCGTGACCTGCACTTAGCAGTATTCTAGGGTTGTTTGGGTGAGGGTCTAAGACAAATGCCTCATCTTTGTGACCCTGAAACATGAGGTAAGGTAAACTCAAGTCAGTTGGTTGGTTTAGGCTGTCAATGCCACACCTGCAGAAACCACAGAAATTGTCCAGATCCTGAGTTCCAAACTCTAAAGGCAAAGTCAGAAGCAGCAGTGATAACGTATTTGTCATCAGCAGTCCAAGTGACCATGGTCACTCTTGGCTTGGAATTCTTTGCCGATGCATTACTGGACTGATGAGTAACTGCAGGAGCAACATCACTGAAAAATTAGCGAATTCGTTTAAAATCCCAACCTTTTAGGAAAACCAGCCAACCTGTCAGGCAGCTTGGTCTCAGCCACATTTAGCGCAACAAAGTTCCACTTCTGTCGTTCATAGTGCCAAATTTTGGCTGTGCCGTCTTTACTGCCAGTGCAAAACCGCAGTCCAGTGTGCGCCCAGCACAAGCTGTCTACTCGGTCCTAATACAAAAATTTGCATATAATGGTACAGACAGCTGTACCGCTCTACCGTATGAGCAGGAGTTTCGAGCACCCTTTCTGGTCCATTGCGATAGATTTTGTACACTCGAACATGGTGATCGGTGCTTCCAGTGGCTACAAATCTGCCCCCAGGACTGTAGCAACAACAGATCATCTGAGCTCCAACAGTTCCGCGCTCACTGAACTTGTGCGGCGTTTGCCTGAAGACATTCTTGAATAGACTGGCTTCAGAAGAACATAGAAGAAGCTGACTGACATGAACTGATTAGTGGAAGCTTTCCATTCGTAGAAACAGATGGAGCAATCGTTGCTCGTGGAGACCAGGTAGCGATTGTCACCAACCAAGTAAGGAATGAAATGGATCTGTGTCACTTGAGCAGTGTGCGAGTGGAACACAGCGAGTAAGGAACCGGTGCGTAGACACCAAACCCTGAATCTCTAATAATTGCTATTAAAGACAAGACAGGGAGCAAATTACAGCTCTACCTTACACCTTTGTCCACACTACCGGCGGCCAGAAGAGTATTTTCATGGGAAATAGAGAGATCAGTGATTTCTCCTGCACTGCCCCGAAACGAAAACAGCAGCTTTCCTTCATGAGCAGACCAAACTTTGATCAGGTTATCATCAGCACCCTGCAGAAGGAGTGAATGAAATGCAACTTTTGGCTATTTTTAGAGTTGCATGCTCTCACAGTGAAGATGTATTCTCCAGATCTGTCGAAAGACACACAGAAAATCGATGCTAAATGCCCCAAAATTCGGCAGTGGAAGTCAAGTCTTATGTAGAGCTGCTGATCTATAAATCGACTTCGACCTGGTGGCCCTGAGAATTGGCGGCTTTGCAGAAGCCAGTCTGAAAATAAGCTACTACCATATATGTAGAATTGGCTATACATACAAATGTGTATGGTTGGCATCTCAGAGAGAGGTCAGTCAATGCATAGTTGCCTTGGATCAGGCCTGAAATTTTGGTGAAAAATTCGAAATAATAATATAAACCGAACGTTTCTAATATAAACCGAACGTTCAACAGAAAACATCCAAAAAACCAGATTCTAGACAAAATTTTGTGAAAAAAAATCATATATGGTGGTAGCCATAGTACCAGCGCCATATGGTACCACCCCACCACACTCCCAAGAATGGTACTGGTAGCATAACCACAAGCCCAGGTACTGGTATAGCCAGACATGGGCTAGCATTTCGACTGAGGGGTAGAATTTTCAATTCCTGAGGGGGCTGAGGGGGGGTAGAAGCGTCTGAGGGGGGCTGAGCGGGTTGCAAACCAAAAATGTCCGATTTTTGGCTAAAATCAAGGTTTTTTTTGTCATATTTTTCGTTAAAATAAGCTATTCTGAGCTTATTTACACCTAATCCAGGCATATTTTTATCAAAACTTTCTATACCAAATTCTTCTAAAAAATTCCTGAATGGGGGGGTAGCGGTCGGCTGAGTGGGGGAGGTCAGAGCCTGAGGGGTGGCCAACCCCCCTCAGCCCCCCTTTGCCCATGTCTGGGTATAGCGTTAAGTGTCTGACAGTAAACAACGGAAATACGAAAATTCTGCATACTGTTGTCACTGTGTCACCAAGTAAGTGTGCGCACAGTATCTCTTAATGAGACGTGCCCTAAACAAAGGAGCACTGATGAGCTGTGACATTTTAATCGCGTCTCTCAGATCAAACAAGTCAATCTGGAGAATGTTTTATCGGGGAGCAATAAACGGGCGGAAATCGTCTGTGCTTGATTGCGCCAATTCAAGAGTTGAGCGACCACTAGAAAATGGCCTCTACAAAGTGGCCGGCCGCAAACAGAGCTTCATTCAGAGCAGACTACTGTCTCAACGTGCCTCCCCCATTTGCCTTGTGTAAAGGTCGAGTTTGTCAGTAGCGTGATTATGTCCAATAAGCTTGCTGAAGCCCTTTAATGAACGTAATCACCTCCTGTCAAGCCTGTTAGTTAGTACCCTCTTCATTATAGTCATTTGCTAGCTTCAGAGGGCGCCACGGTGAGTGTGAAATGTTGTTGAAAATGCGCTGGATACTACAAGGTCCCGACCCCAAGGACCTGTACCAGGTGGCCAACGAACGACTCAGACTGACCTCGGCACAAGTCAAGCTGCTGCAGAGGAACTGGAAATTGATGAGGGAACTCAACGTTGGAAGCCTTATGTTTCGGTGTGGTGCCCCTTCTTGCGAGTTCAGTGCAAATCAGACTGTAATGAGCTGAGGGCATATTTATTGTAAAAGAAACTGGACAACCATGCGTGGACCAGGGGGGCTTATACCTTTGCTGGGCAATACCCGTTTAAGACCTACTGTATGTACGTACCTTCATCAAGATTTCTTGTCTTGCCAACCCTATTTTTGGGAAATGGGCCCAATTTTTTCCGGTTACGTGCACATTAGCTGTGTGTGTATCGCTGATTAGCTCCAATGTATGCAATTCATGTAGGTTATGTAATGCAATCATACCTGTATACTAGGAACTTTTGCATCGTTAGAGTCCGAAATTGTTTATGAAAATTTCAGTGAATTATTCAACCGTCACCCGGAAGCCGCAGTTCTCTTTAGAATCGGTGTCTGCACAGGGGAGCAAGCCTTACTCTGCCCACTGGTGCAACAACAAGCCTTGATAATCGAAGATACAGTAGATATGGTACTGCATCCGTGTAGCTTACTGTAATTACAGTGTACAAATACCATAACTACAGGTACTGGACGATCTAGCACATGGTAACGACGGTCTGCATGCAGCTCTGCGTCAGCTTGGCGAGCATCATGTAAATTTTTGCGGTCCTGACCTAAGGAGCGAGCACTGGGTGGCGCTTGGTCAAGCTTTGATTCAGGTTATCGTGCGCACTGTACATAGCTCTAGTTTGGGACGACTTGCCCAGTGGCGTCAGATCCGTTTGTGGCGCAGATTAGTCTTTTTCCTGCTCAGCACGCTAATGGCCGGCCATCGGCGCACTGGCAAGCAGCAGAACCTGCCGCAGATACGGTACAGTTGGTTTGTGTGAAAGGCATACGTACAGTAAACTCTTACGTGTATTTGCTTTGGCGTTAGTGGCCGGCAACAGCGGCCGGCCGTGACGTCTCGCCAGGTAGCTGACTGTCTGACAGCGCTTTCTGCGATCGCTAAGAGTCTCTGAAACGCAAACGCGACGGGTTTTCGGAAGAGACAAACAAAAGGCTGACTTTCATTGCGAAATAAGCTCTGACTTCCGGTAGCCAATAAGGAACACGTCAATTGAGGCAGACAGGGTGGGATGGATGCGTCTATGAGAGGGCCGATTCTAGCGCAAATCCTGGCCAATGAGTCAGTGGGCACGAATGGACCACACACGTTGTGCTGAAAGAAAGCATTACATAGTACACGCGACTCTAATTAATTACACACTTCGGTTTAAGTGGCAGACTGATAATTTTCAGTCATAAACCACACATTGGCCGGGGGGCCGCCAGGGTAAGGAAATTTAGCAAAACTCAACTTCAAAAAAGCGTTTAAAATGCATTCAGAGCAGAAAATAGACCGTACATAATTCATTAGTTTCTCTTATTTTTGACGCACTTTTTTTCCTACCTTCAACGTAAAGGGGTGTACCCACCATACATACACCCCCTGGATACGCCACTGCCTCGGCCGCCCATACCCGTAGCCGAAAATTTTTGGTATTATTAAGCAAAATAGGCAATTTGTGGACCCTTCAGGACGACATCAGACCTCCCCTCCCTCCAGATTTTTCCGGCCCATGGCTGGGTTCATACATTCAGACATCGGCTAGTAATTGGGCTGAGGCGCGGTAAATTTTCAAATCCAGTCCTGAGGGTGAGGCTGAGGCATACATGGGCCGGAGAAATCCGGAGGGGTGCGTGATTTTTGGTCGGGGTCTGCTGGAGGGTATAAAATTGCTTTCTGGAAAAAAAGGTCGCCAAAATTTTAGAGAGGGTAGCGTCTACCGCCGATGTGGTATGGTCAACCGAGGAGGGTTGACCGGCGAAGGGTGAACCCCCTCGCCCCCCGGCCCATGTATGAACTGGAACTGAGGGGGTAGCGGAGGCTGATGGGGGTTGAGGGGATGGTAAGCCAAGAAGTCCGATTTTCACTAAAATCAAGTTTTTCATGCTTATTTTTCGCTAAAATAGTTCCAAATAAGCTATTCTGAGCTCATTTACACCCAATCTAGGCATACTTTTACCATAAGTTTCTATATGAAATTCTTCGTAAAAATTCCTGAGGGGATAGTGGCGGCCTGAAGGGGATATGTCAGAGACTGAGGGAGGTCAACACCCCTCAGCCTCTTTTTGCCCATGTCGCGGCACACACACATACATGTCAATAATTGCCCAAAAACGTAGAACCACCGATTTAATTGAGCTCTAATTAGAACTTCTTCAGCGATTTAAGGGCAAGATTGCCATTGGTACTAATTCTTGCTTAATACTGAGGTCAACTAGCACCCCTGGTAGAAAGTATAAAAAATGGCCAATTGTGCACTAAAACGTGAAAAATTTCCCTTTTCAGGGGCATAGCGAGAGACGGGGCAAGTAATAAAAATCGGTATTTTAGGCCGAAAATCGCAAAGAAGCCAGAATTTGGTCTCAAAGAGCCAAAAGCAGCTGTTTTACAGGTTGTTTTAGCAGTCAGGATAACTCTTTCGAAATTACCTTTTAGACAAACACAATTGTTCGATAAAAGCTAGCAATTCTTGCTCGCACTTGCAAACCAATAAATACCGATGCCGGTACCGCATATAGTACCACCGGTACCTAGGCTGATAGCGCCATACATCGTACCCCACGTTCGGACACTACTTTCTTGCACAACATACGGTACCCAAACCTTGGTACCGGTACCTGTACTGCCACCATACATATACGTCCCGTATCCATAACAAGTCCCGACCAGCGTGGGGGGACGGGGGTAGGGGTTCCGTCAGGTGTTGAGTTGAGGGGGCTTTCGGCCAGAGGGGTGGGTCCAAAAAAGCTGCAGAACGCCTGGAAATGGGTTTTTAGCACGTTTTTCTCAGTAAGGAGGCTAAATGCTGCTATTTGTCGGCACAGTTGGTGTAGTGGTTAAGACTTAAAGCCACTGTGCGCGCGGTCGTGCGTTCATCCACTCGGCGGGCGAGTAGGTAAATGGGAACCGACTGGAGCTGCCTAAGCACCTAAAGCTACAATAGCAACCACACATGTGTTGGGACAAACGGGAACGGGGACAGCTACACTGAGACCCGCCCAGACTCACACCGAGCATGTGTTTAGGCTAGTTGTGAATTAAGGGCAGGATGTAGCATACATGGGCCGGAAAAATCCGGAGGGGGGGGTGGGGGGTTGAGACCTCGGGGGGGGGGGGGGTCCCCCCCCGAAAAAAGGCCGAAAAACGCCTATTTTGCCTTAAATAAGCGAAATTTTCTCCCTCCGGGAGGGGGGGTGGAAGGCCGAGGGGGTGGTATGGACGGCCGAGGGGGGGTATGGCCGGCCGAGGGGGAGGGGTATACCCCCCCCTTACCCCCCCGGCCCATGTATGGGATGTAGGTGTGCGTGATGGGCCCGCAGTGTGGTCTAACGCAGGAGCTACGACGGCCCCGCCCGGACAATCTATACAATCCATCGAAAGAGGCTAAAAATCGCTACTTTAAGCTGCCAAATAGCGTTTTAGAGCTAAAAACAAAAAAAAAGCGTTAAAAAGGGCTTCCGAACACCGACTGCTCCTAATACGCGCTAAACTGTCTCGGGGTGAAGTGGGGTGAGTGGGACCCCCAACCCTACTAGTACATATAGGGTGGTTGGTAGGGTTATTTCGAAAGATTTAGAATTAGGATTCCGACGATATATCGATATCGATAACGAAAAGCTGACGTTTCGACCCTTTTTCCAATATCGATATCGCGATATTTTCGATATTTTTCGTTTGGAAAAGTAGAAAAAAAAACATAACTGACACCAAGTTCATTTCACTTGAACAGCAAAAGACACTTCTTCCCATACATGTAACAGGTCATCTGCCGAAGGGGGAGGGGGGTTGGGGGCTCTGAGCCAAAATTTTGGGAGGGGTTGGGCACTAAAAAACGCTCAAAATCGTAAAAATCGCAACTTTTTGGCTAAAAATCGCCAAAAATCGCTAATTTGGGGTTAAATACAGCTAAGAAGTGCTGTTTTGCAGGCGATTTTGGCAATTTTTGTGTCTGAAATTGCAAAAAATCGTAAAAATTTGCTCAAAAATTTACTAGCCAGAAAAATCGGAGGGAGGTCGGCGAAATCGTCTCGGTGGGAATCGGGGGGGGCAGACCGCCCTGTTACATGTATGCTTTTCCTGCACAACTCAGAAATCGATGGTATAGTCAAAATCGAACAGTGGCATGATAGCTGTCAGAAATATCAATTTCTCGGCATTCTCAGCTTCCTGACAGCAACGCTTAGGTTCTTAAATGCAGCAACACTGATGAACTGCTCACTCCGCACACTTGAAGCAGGAGGGCAGAAGCAGACATGGCTAGCATTTCGGCTGAGGGGTGCTAAATTTTCAAATCCTGAGAGGCTACCGCCAGTTGAAAGGATGGCAAGCAAAAAACTCCGATTTTTTTACTAAAATCAAGGTATTTTGGCTTATTTGTCATTAAAATTAGTTAAACTACACTATTCTGTTGAGCGAGCTCATTTATGCCTACTGAGGGTGGGGCATCGGCCTGAGGGGTCAACCTTTTCATTGAAAGGCTTCAGAAGCACTTAATGGATATCATCAGATCGCTGATTGCATCAGCGCTTGACTGATAAGCAGCGAGAGCAGTTTGCTCTTTCCAATTTTTCAGATTTTCTTGCACAACAATAAATATCAATATCGATCGATATTGAGCTGAAAATATCGATATCGAATATCGTCGAATTCTTCTATCGTCGGAACACTAACATGTACGGTGGTTTGTAAGGTTATTTCGAAATATTTAGAATTACATAGAGTCAAACAGACTCAAACTTGGCGCGCAATTATAGATACTCAGCGGGCGGCTGCGTATCGATCGCCGGCAGCTGGCCTTGTGTTAAAACCGAACAAAGGCGTCTGCTGCGCGGCCTGGGCACTAGAGAGAATTACGCTCGCTCAATACACGGCAGGCAGGCCGGCCACAGACGGCACGGACTAGCAGCAAGCGGCTGACTTTTTTCCGTCGATCCGCATTGAAAACACTTACAAATTGGTCGAAATAGCGTTCATGACTGCCTCCAAGTACATCCAGTCGTCTCGGCAGCAGCTGAAAGAGGCAAAAATCTGCATAGCACAGTGTCTCGCTTATTCTCAGACTTTCTGCCACCCTGCGCACTATTTTGGGCCGAATTCGGGGAGTGAATAGAATTCGATTGATCAGCGAGGAAAGTGTGAGGTGAATGTTGGCTAAAATCACTCTGGAGATGGCTAGAAGTTGGTTATTGGGCTGGGCCGCGCACTAAAGTGAAAGTTGCCCAAAGTTGGCAGTTTTGAAAAATCCTTCCCAACCACCGTGGGAAAGTTCCCACGCTATGACGTCATTATATTCGCTAATAAACTACAAGCACCTGTTTTTTGTCAATCTCCTCCCTGAGCACCTAAAAAGGCTCTTAATTTAGTGCACCAATCAACTACAGCAACCGTCTACCATACCTCTGCCGCCCTGGTACACGGTCCGCAACTCAGGTACCTCTGTATAAGGTACAGCAACTCTGAAACCAACAAACTCGGTATCTGATCTTCTAAATGCATCTCCTAAACTAGAATTGGCAACGCTTCCTTAAGACTAACTCTACCGTAAGTGAGATTAGAATAAAAATACAGTATAGACCAAGATTTACTACCGTACCTGCTTGGCTATTAGGGCAAACTAGGCTAGAACCGGCGGCGGCCATGTCTAAAAATCGAACGTTTTATAGCCTGGCCGCGTCGTCCCAGTCAGCGTGCGTAGATGCGATTAGTCCGCGCGTTTGGCCGCTCCGCCGCTGCAAATAACACTCAAAAAGAGAGAAAATAGCGCGTCGACAGTAGACGATATCAATCAATAAATGCAGCAAGTCAACAAGCACATTGGTAAGGTTTTACTGGCGAAATTATAATAATAATAATAACAGAAAAAACAAACCGAACACTGTTGTGTGCCTACGCGATAAGGACGCTGATGCTACCGGGTTTCTTTTAACTCTCGGTCAACCCGTTAGAACAAGAAATAATAATAATAATTATTATTATTACTATATTACAATAGGAAACCGACGTTTTTATTTCTTAGACTATTACAATCAGGCACCTAACGTACACATATGGTTACGGTATTATACATACCTACATGTAACAGGTGATCCGCCGAGTGGAGGAACGACCCTAATTGCTGGGGTCTGCCGGCTAGCCAGAGCCCCGATCGGGACCCCCACCCGAGGTTACTTTTGGGACCCAGCCCCCTGATTTTTCTGGGCGGTATTTTTTGAGCAAATGTTTGCAATTTTTTAGAATTTCAGACACTAAAAATTACCAAAATCGCCTGTAAAACAACGCTTTTTAGCTGTAGTAGAGTCCAGATAAAAGCGATTTTTAGCCGAAAAATTACGATTTTTGAGCGCTTTTTACCGCCCAACCCGCTCCCTGGAATTTGGACTCAAACCAGGCCCCCACCCCCGGCGGCGGACGACCTGTCATGGCACACCCACGCAGTGGCGTACTGTATCCAGGATTTTGAAAAGGGCTGTGTGCAATTTTGAAAGTGCCTGGCTCGAGCACCGCCCAAAACAGAGTTAGAAAATCTAGCCTTCAAAAGTCATTCTGAGCATAAAAGTAAGAGCAATTACAAATTTTACTTGTCTAAAGTTGGGTTCGGCTTCTGGTCGAGGAGGCCGAGAAAGTTTTGAAAATTTAGCCTTCAAAAACGCATTCTAAGCATCAGACAGTTTTACATCAGTTTCTCTTATTTTTCGCAAACCGGGTGTACCCACCCTACACCCGCTGGATACGCCACGGCGGCTCCTGCGGTACCGTTACCATCTAGGGCTACATTAGGTGCCGGTCTGGTATAAGATTTATAATAACGATCACTGGAGCAAAACAGAGAGAAGAACAGAACGCGTCGATTAGTTATTTGTGTGTGTAGTCAGTCGGTAGAGTGGTGTAGCGCGGTGCGTCTATTAGTAGTAGACAGAGCCGACTAGGTAAAGGCCGAGCCTTCGGGAGGCTGCGGCAGCTTCAGGTTTTCCTTCTGCGCCATCGACCGTCGCAGTTCCTCCAGAACGTGGCGAATAGTGAAGTTGCGCGTCCACCGGTTCAATACCGGCAATGTACGACGGTCCACCTGAAACTCGTTCTTCTAATTACATTTACACTGCTATACGTAATACAGTCACACACTTAGCGTACTTTATGCTACTAGCACGATATAAGATGCCGGTACCTAGACTAGTGGCACCCATGGCCATGGTTAGGGGTACCATATGGTACCACCACAGTCCCCGAACGTGGGGTACCATATGGTGCCACTAGCCTAGGTACCGGTAACATAAACGGCGTTAAGCGCCTGACTGTAATAGTGCGACAATAAATCGAAAGCCCAAAAATTCTTAACTTTACTACCATGCAAGTAACAGGGGGTGCGGTCTCCACTCGCACGAGGCGATTTTCCGACCCCCAACCCCTCCTGGGCATGAGCCCAAATTAGCGATTTCTGGCGTTTTTTAGCCCAAAAATCGCGAATTTTTCGATTTTTGACCGTTCTTTAGTGCCCTACCCCGCCCCCAAAATTTTGGCTCAGACCCCCCGGCCGGCGCCAGACCCCCCAACCCCCCTCCCCCCATCGGCGGATGACCTGTTACATGTATGTCCGTCGGTCATAGCCTATTCGCCAGCAGGCGCCCCTCGAACACTTTGGCGACCTATTTTCGGGAGAAATTTGGCGACCATTTTTGTGAAAAACTGAAATTTTGGGTCAAAACCCCCTCGCCGGTCACCATACATGCAACAGAGGGGGGTCTGCCCCCCCCCACCCGACTTAGGCCGGACCCCCTCCCCCGCCCGAGACGATTTCGCCGACCCCCCCGCTCCGATTTATCTGGCAAGTAAATTTTTGAGCAAATTTTTGCAATTTCAGACACAAAAATTGCCAAAATCGCCTGCAAAACAGCACTTTTTTAGCTGTATTTCAGCCCAAATTAGCGATTTTTGGCGATTTTTCGCCCAAAAAGTGCGATTTTTTCGATTTTTGAGCGTTTTTAGTCCTAAAATTTTGGCTCAGACCCCCCCCGGCCGGCGCCAGACCCGCCAACCCCCCTCCTCCCATCGGCGGATGACCTGTTACATGTATGCCGGTCACACCCAGGCTATCGATAGCTGGTGACAGCGAGTAGGTAAAAGGGAACCGACTGGAGCTGCCTAAGCATCTAAAGCTGCAGCAACCACACATGTATTGGGACATACGGGAAGGGGGACAAGGACAGCTACAATGAGACCCGCCCAGACTGACACCGAGCATGTGTTTAGGCTAGTAGCGAAGGAAGGGCAGGATGTGGGTGTGCCTGACGGGCCCGCAACGCCGGGACAGCGACGGCCCCACCCGGACAATCCATCCATCTATCCAACTAAAATTGACAGTTTCCCCGGGACCCTTAACTTGGATCCGAAATATGTTAATTTTGTTTGGTCTTTAGTGTTACATCTTTGTTTAAAATATTGCGGGGACGACGCATAACTGAGAGAAGGTGTAACGATTTTTCAGAAAAATGAGGCTGTATTTTTCGGAAGTGTTTTAGTTTTCGTCCACTATCCCACTAAACGGCAAGGTTACAGAAGCGTCGAATAGAGTGCCAGAAAGACCACCCTTAGAGCTATCGAACCATGTGCAGAAGAATGCTGTATCTAGAGAACTGAGTGAACGGTAATCGCTTCAGCGTAGACTGTCAGAAGAGATAAAAAATTGGTCAAAAAGAGGCTGGTGACCCAATTTTGAGGGGGTACAGCTCAGGTTCTAGTGGGTCACTGATATTCGAACATGCACCGTTGGTGTTCGTTTGATAACTATTTTTACATATTTGGCTACCAGCCGGGTCCACTAAAAAGTTGCTTGAATACCTTCCCTCATAACCAAGTTGAATTTCTCGCAAAATGCAATTTTAGTGCCAGACTAGTATAATATACAGGGTGTGTCAAAAAAAACAACCCAGCAGAGTTTTTGCTGTAGCAACCGCAAATCTCAACCGATTTGAATGAATCCTGCTTTAAATGAAAGATAAATAAATTCTTGAAAGACTGGTGAAGGCCCTGTTAAGATACGATGCTTAGTTCCTGAGATATTTTCCTTCAAACTCAAAACAGAGATTTTGGCAGTGAACAAGAGCGATTCCGTTGCACTTCACAACAAAACGGATTCCTACTGCTGAGAGGCAACAAGACTTTTACAAATTAAGTAACCAAGCATGTGTGGCACCAGAAAAACCTCGTTACGTTAGCCCTGAGCAGTAGGAATCGGTTTTATTATGAAGTGCAACAGAATAATAAAAATCGCTCTTGTTCATAGCCAAAATCTGTTTTGACTTTGAGTGCAAATATCTCAGGAACCAAGCATCATATCTTAATAAAAGCTTCACCAAACTTTCAAGAATTAATTTATCTTTCATATAAAATAGGACTCACTGAAATCGGTTGAGATTTGCGGCTGCTACAGTAAAAAATCTGCAGGGTTGTTTTAATCTCTGTTGTGCACTACCAAAATCTCTGTTTTGAATTTGAAAGCAATTATCTCAGGAACTAAGCAACGCATCTTAATAAAAGCTACACCAGTCGTTCAATAATTTATTTATCTTTCATTTAAAGCAGGATTCATTCAAATGGGTTGAGATTTGCGGTTGCTACAGCAAAAAATCTGCTGGGTTGTATTTTTTTGACGCACCCTGTACAATTACGTGTAAGAACCCCACCCAACGTATGAGATTTGGTGAACTGAACCCCCAGAGCGCCAGGGTCACCTTCAAAAGTAGGCCCTAACTTAAAGACGTAATTTTTAACTTCTTCTTGGTTACAGAATGAATTTTTAAACCGAAATCAGCTTGCATTTCTATTGTCTGCTTAATTTTAATTCAATTGCAAAAATTTCTAATAAGTGCATGCCCGACCGGATCGATAGCAGAGCAAACAGTAAAGAATTACTTGCAATAACGAATCAGGGTCTTAGGGCGACCAGACCACCAGTTATATGTATGTATGTATGTATAAATAAATAACAAAGCACCTTGCTACTGTGTTAAAACAAAACAGTCACGCACTTAGCGCCGTTTATGGTACTGGCACCATATATGGTCATGGTGCCAGTACCATAAACGGCGTTAAGTGCCTGACTGTTTTGTTACCCACGTACCATGGTACCCCCACGTTCGGCAACTGTGATGGTACCATATGGTTCCACTAGCCTAGGTACCGTACCGGTACCTTATATGGTGTCTGCCAGCATACATGTAACAGGTCATCCGCCGATGGGGGGAGGGGGGGTTGGGGGGGTCTGAGCCAAAATTTTGGGGGAGGGGGTGGGCACTAAAAAACGCTCAAAAATCGAGAAAAATCGCAATTTTTTGGCTAAAAATTGCCAAAAATCGCTGATTTGGGCTGAAATACAGCTAAAAAGTGCTGTTTTGCAGGCGATTTTGGCAATTTTTGTGTGTGAAAGTGTAAAAAATTGCAAAAATTTGCTCGAAAATTTACTTGCCAGAAAAATCGGAGGGGGGTCGGTGAAATCGTCTCGGGGGGGGTCCCAATCTGGGGGGTCTGGCCTAAGTCGGGTGGGGGGCAGACCCCCCTGTTATATGTATGTCTGCCAGTACCATAAACGGCGTTAAGTGCCTGACTGTAGAATCACAAAGATGAGGCTATTCAAATAAGCGCTCTCCCTTTTTTGGTTGGGCCCCAGAGAAATTGATCGGTGGTTAGTGACAGACTAGAAAGCTAGCCAACAAAAAAAACCAGCAGGACAATTTGTTCCAATCAACTAGAGCTTTACTCTGCCATAAATGACAGTTAATTGCAGACACAGACACAAGCCAGGTGCAGCCCCCAATGACTCATACACTATCTGTCAGTTCAGTGCATAAATCCACTTTTACACTACAATCTGAGCCGGTTTTTACTTATTATTCACGCCCGCTCACTACATATGGCCGATGCTTATTGAGAATTTATGCTGATCGTCTGTTAATTCTGATATTAGAAGGCTAATTAGCAGCCAACAAATGCGCACGATCAGCAAGCCCATAAAAGAAGTTTGCGATCAGTTATTCAGTCATAAACATTTTGATTGCCAATTTCCGAATTAACGGGATTTTTTGTTAAAGAATGGCTGTCGGCAGACATGCAGAAAGGGAGGCCGCCTCCTCTGGCTTTACTCTACCCCACAGGGGCGGGGATTGGAGGGTCCGGCGCCTGCCAGGGGTCTCTGAGCCCAAATTCTAGGGGGCAAAAGCTCAAAACACGCAATTTTAGGTTAAAATCGCAAAAAAAACCGTAATTTTGGGATAAACAGGGTGTTTTACAGGTCCCTGAACTTCTAAAAAATTGCAAAAACTTGCTCAAAAATTAATTGGCTCGCTGCCTTGAGCCACGCGGCCCCTGAATCCCCAGCGGTTGTTTTCTTTGTGGGTTGGAAACCTGTCGAGGCGATGGGAAGTAGTCGACACAAAGCCCAACCCAGGCCGTCGAAAGTCAGCAATGGCAAGTTTGCACACACCGACAGCAAAAGGGGAGGGTTGTTGTTAAGGAGGCTGCCGGACCTTCTGTCTCTTCCTGCTCTATAGCAGTTGGCTACTCCTGGTCCGAAAGGACAAAAAGTTACACATTCAATATACAACTTTCCAGAAAAAGCGTCTGGGGAAAAATCGATCCCTCTGTCACATACATGTACTGGGGCGTTTAGGTGATACCCTCTAGCTAGTAAGGCCAACCCCCTCAACCCCGAGACAGCATACATGGGCCGGGGGGTAAGGGGGGTATACCCCTCCCCCTCGGCCGGCCATACCCCCCTCCTCCACCCCTCCCGGAGGGAGGAAAATTTCGCTTATTTAAGGCAAAATAGGCGTTTTTTGACCTTTTTTCCGGGGGGACACACCCCCCCCCCCCGAGGTCTCAACCCCCCCTCCGGATTTTTCCGGCCCATGTATGCGAGACAGTTAAGGTACCCCTCCCCGACCCAAAAATGCAAGTACTCGTAGCAGCTCCAGTACTAACAAACTGGCTCAGAAATAACTAATTTTTAGCTTGAAAAGCCTTTGGGAACCGAATTTGGCGTTTCCACTGCGCATGTTTAAGAGAAATCGGTGTTTTTGGAAGCTCTTTTTATCGTTTTTTGCTTGTTTTCAGCTCTAAAAAGCAATTTGATAGCCTAAAATAGCGATTCTTAGCCTCCTTACTGAAAAACACGTACTAAAAACTAATTTCCAGGCCTTCTGGAGCCTTTTTAAATTTTGGACCCCCCCACCTGACGGAAACCCCCTCTCCCCCCACGCCAGCCGGTACCTGTTACATGTATGCCCTGTTCAGGCTCTGACCTACCCCACTCAGACCATCGCTGTCTACCATCAGGAATATTGGGAAAATTTTCTATAGAAAAAATAAATGCCTGGATTAGAGGCAAACGAGCTCAAACCTAGCCAGACATGTGCAAGTATTTCGTAGAGAGAGAGACTTACCAACCCGTTGTGAGGATTAACACCGTTCAAATTGATTTTGGTCAAAAACCTAACGTTCGGAGCATCGCTCGGGTAGCCATCGGCACACTCCACCCGCAAATTGTATATCCGACCCTCGAACGGCGTCTGAAAGTAATAAATTAGAACTAGTGCTGTCAGACTCCTGTTTAAAATTATACGCTGACGATGCAAAATTGTATTTTGCTGTGCAAAAAGGTGTTTTGAATACTACGTTACAGCAAGATTTAGGGAGAATTTATAACTGGTCATCTCAGATGCAACTTACGGTGGCTTTGCAAAAATGTTCTGTTTTACATCTGGGGTATGGTAATTTGCTGACTGAGTACCAAATTGGTGACACAGTTCTTCCATCGGTATCAAGTATAGTAGATTTAGGTGTTACCATGTCACAGGATTTGAAATTCTCTTTACATTGTAAAACAGTTGCAGCAAAAGGCTTCCAAATGGTAAATTTAATTTTTAGAACCTTTGTTTCTCGTGACCAAAACTTTCTAGTGCGTATGTACAAAACATACGTTAGACCTAAGTTAGAATATGCTACAGAAGTCTGGAATCCATATCTGTTAAAAGACATTGATTTGCTGGAGAGGGTACAGAGATATTTCACTCGTAGATTGCCGGGTTTGAAACATCATTCATATACTGATAGGTTGGTACGTTTGGAGTTACAATCGTTAGAAGAACGACGGTTAGTACGCGATTTGATTATGGTGTACAAGATCATCCATGGTTTGGTGGACATACCAGTTGGCGCTCTTTTTGATTTAGCAAATGTGGGACGTACTCGGGGTCATAACTTTAAATTATGTTGCCACTATACTCGTACAGACACACGAAAGCATTTTTTCGGTAACCGGGTTGTTCGTTTTTGGAATGAACTCTCAGTTGAAATGGTTAACAGTCAGAGTTTATCAGCGTTTAAGGCTAGTCTAGCAAAAATAGATTGGAGTAGAAGCTTGCAGAGGTTTCGATAGCGAGCTACGATTGGTTTCCTTTCGTATGGTCAGGTTAACGATGAGCAAGGCTGGGTGTGTAGCCGGACAACCGGCCCGGCCTGGCCTGTGCCTGGTCTTTGCTTGGTGTTGCTTTGGACCTTTATTGCGTTCTTGAATAAACTTTACTTTACTAGTACAAATCTCTTTATATTTCAATGCGTTCATGTAACAACAGGCACGTACCATATATGGTACGAAATCTGAACAGAGTGGTACGTACCGGTAACAATGCAAAGGTAGGGGTACCTTACATGGTGTCGGTACCATAAACGGCGCAAAGTGCCTGACTGTTCAACCAAAACAAAAGATCTTTAGAACGCTTCTGTTTTGAGTTTGATTTGGCCTAATCCTATCCTTAGTTAGCCGGCACAGTTGGTGTAGTGGTTTAGGCCGCGACGTCGTGCGCTCATCCTCACGGCGCGGCAATTTTCTTGCCGAAAACAGTTGGTCGTCGGTACAAAGCCCAACCCAGGCCACTGACAGCTGGTGACAGCTAGTAGGTAAAATGGGAACCGACTGGATCTGCCTAAGCACCGAAGCCTCTCTAAAAGCATGCAAAAAGCGTTCGAGGACAAGATCAATGACGTCAGGAGTTGTCCATGGAAACCGACTAGGCCTGGGGGCCTCACTCACACCAGGGGCCCACCAAGCGGATGTCGGGAGGCGACATCACCATGACGTCAACGCGCCAGGCACTCTCTTAGTACCTGGCGCCCAACAGCATGGCTAGAGTGGCTGGCAGTGATAGAAGGGAAACGTCCGAAATGACGAATCACGGGGGTCGCGAAATGGACCACATAGGTCTGAGCATAGGCCGCAAGGCCCCACAACACATCGGATCGGATCTTATCCTTGAGTTATGCCCTTCCGACATGAACTGACCCGAATTTTCAGCTTTGTCAAATTTAAACATGAATATATCTCAACAACCCTTTGATCGGATCTTTCCCAAAATTTGGTTGGGGATCACACAAGATTTCGGAACACAAGAATTCGGAAGATGACATCAACCCCCGCCAAACCCAAAAAACGAAGATGTGGACCCCTCTCGAACATACATGTAACTGGGGGTCTCTGCCCCCACCGGACTTAGGCCAGACACCCCCCCCCCGAGACGATTTTCCCGAACCCCCCCCCCCCCGATTTTTCTGGCAAGTAATTTTTTTAGCAAATTTGTGATTTTTTTACAATTTGAAACGAAAAAATTTCCAAAATCGCCTGCGAAACAGTACTTTTTAGCTGTATTTCAGCCCCAATTAGCGATTTTTAGCGTTTCTTCGCGCCCAACCCCCTCCCAAAAATTTTGGCTCAGCACCCCTGGCCGGCGCCAGACCCCCTAAGCCCCTCCCCCTTCGGCGGATGACCTGTTACATGTATGCTCTCAAACACTAGAACAGAAGCATCAAAAGAACGCTACACTACAGTAAAACTTGAGCAACACCATAGGAATACTAGGAACACACGAACACTACAGGAACACCATGGGAATTCATACGAACACCAATGGAACACATACGAACACCTTAGGGACACTGGGAGAACTACAAAGACCAAAGAGACACTTTAGCAGCACAACAGGACAGGAACACTTTAGGAGCATGTACATGAATTTACCCATTTAGGCGAACACTAACTATTTGTTAATGGGTGGACACTAAAAACGCTCAAAATTTTCGGCCAAAAATCGTCAAAATTCGCTAATTTGGGCTGAAATACAGCTAAAAAGCTGTTTTACAGGTGATATTGGCAACTTTTGTGTCTGAAATCGCAAAAATTAGCTCAAAAAATTACTTGCCAGAAAAATCGGAGGTTTGTCGAACAAATCGTCTCGGGGGGGGTCTCGCCTAAGTCCGGTAGAGGGCAGAGCACCCCTGTTACATCATACATGGACCGGAAAAATCCGGAGGGGGGGTAGGAGGGGGGAGAAGACCTCGGGGAAGGGGGGTCCCCCCCCCCCCGAAAAAAGGCAAAAAAAAACGCCTATTTTGCCTTAAATAAGCGAAAATTTCTCCCTCCGGGAGGGGGGGTGGGGGGGTTAGCCGGCGAGGGGGGGTATGGAGTATGTTTGGACGGCCGAGGGGGGTATGGCCGGCCGAGGGGGAGGGGTATACCCCCCTTACCCCCCGGCCCATGTATGTGTTACATGTATGTTGGCTATGCCGTATGGCCCAGGGTGAATTTGAAAGGGTTAAAGCCTAATTTAGGTGTTGATTGTGTTATTTTAATTCAGTAAAATATTGCAATTCATGAGCCCTATTAGTTTGTACAACCCTGTTTTCGCGTGCAAGGGACAACGCCCTCATTTGGCAATGTCAAATTTTTACGTTCACTGAGAGAAAAAATCGGGCATATCCGATCCGATGTGGGGGAGCTCTAAGGCCTACGATCAGACTGGTGGTCCATTTAACGCCTGTTATGCTACTAGCACCATATAAGATGCCGGAACCTAGGCTAGTAGTACCCATGGCCATGGGTAGGGGTACCACCACAGTCCCCGAACGTGGGGGTACTATATCGTACCCATCCGATCCGCTGTGCAAACGGCCTTACGGCCTACGTTCAGACTCGTGGTCCATTTCGCGACCCAAGCGATTCGTCATCTAGGACGTTGCCCTTCTTTCACTGCCAGCCACTCCTAGCCATGCTGCTGGGTGCCGGTCACCAAGAGAGCGCCCAGCGTGTTGATGTCATGATGTTGTTAGCTTCCGACGGCCGCTGGTGCCCCATATGCCAGAGGGCTCCCGGCATAGTTGGTTTCTCAGACAGCTTTTGACATCGTAGATCTTCTTCTCCAACGCGGCATGCCTTGTGGAGCGGCTTTGGTGCAACAGCAGATCCAGTCAGTTTACAGTTACCTACTAGCTGTCACCAGCTTTCGGTGGCCTGGGTGGAACTTTGTGCCGACCACCAACTCTTTGCGGCAAGAAACTTGGCGCGCCGAGAGGATGAGCGCGCGCACAATGGCTGTGCGGCCTAAACCACTACACCAACTGTGCCGGCCGTAATCGCGCAGATGTTTACCAAGCAAGCAAGCAGGGTCATCTCATGGATCTGGCTTATATTAAAATCTGTTCAAATACAGCACAGTCGAACACCGCCTCAAAGCTACACCCCCTCAAAGTTGTCTCGCTCATCGACAAGCTACACACCCCTTCAAAGTTGGGCGGGCAGCAATTTTCCGGCGTATTTTCACGTGTCTGACAGCCTCCATTCAAACGATCACCCTTCATTCGTTTCTTAAGCTAGGATCCCGACTCGCATATATATGCTTTTGTAGCTGTTCCAATGGCCTTTCATTTTATGGTACTCCTGTCTCCAGATCGAGCTGGTTAGCGAGATATTCGCTGAAAAATGCGAAATTTCTGCAAAATGCCACTCCGTTTTTTTGCGAAAAATCTTATAACTTTTCTGCGAAGGCCCTGCCAAGCTAATATTTTTACAAAAGTTAGGCATGAGTTGGCCAAACAAAATGAGCACACTAAAGTGTGCTGTTTAGGGCGGGTATGGGGGTGTTTTGGGCTCTCAAATGTGTTCGAAAAAAACTTTTTTGCGCAAAGCTTAGTGGTTAGCATACTGTTGTATGCAGTTTTGTACGCATTGAGTTAAAAATGGTTTTTCTCTACTGTTTTTCAACTTTGAGATATTACTGGTCGAACCAAATTTGCATTAATATTCATATATCTCAAAAAGGAGCACTTATAGATTAAAGCAAAGGCCATTTTTTCACTCAGCAGGTCAAAATAGGGCGGCTACACTATTGACTGACAAATGGTTCCCTTCAGAAATGCTGAACATCTAATTCAGGATTATGGCTGGTCACAGCATATTTCTTAATGAAACTTCAGAGGTCTATAACTTGCCACTTAACTACCGCCTACTCAAAATCAGGAGTGCAAAGGCAGCGCCTCCCATTTAGTTGTTTCCTGTTATATTGTAGTATTGGCTTGCTTGTGGCTATAGTGGTATTTGTGCTGGATTTTGATATATTTAGCTAACATCTAGTTTGTTTTAGAGGCTCTCATAATAGGTCATCAGTGGCGACTTGAGGGCCTGTTGCCCAACTTCTTGCTGGGTAGCGAATAAACTTGACTTGACTTGACTTGACTTGACTGAGTGGCGCATAAATATTATGATATTCGGTATCCTAGCTTAAGAAACGAATGAATGGAGACGGTCAGACACCAGAAAGTTAGCCCGAAAATTGCTGCCGACCCAACTGTTAGCCAAACTTTGACTTTGACTACCTGTCCGTTTGACTGCGATATCACAAAAGTATTAACTATGACTTTGTCTAGTAGTCTGTGGAGACACCAGAAAATGAGCCCGAAAATCCTTGCCGACCCAACTCTGAGGGGGTGTAGCTCCGGTTCCAGTGGGTTGCTGGTGGGCGGGCATGCACCGTTGATCTTCGACTGTGCTCTATTTTAACATGATGGTGAAAATGTATTGGATGGAGAAGAATAGTAGAGTGAATGGTTTTAGTAGAAAGAATTGTGACGAATTACCCTCCCGGTTGTCCCCCCCCCGCGCCAGCGGGAAGGCTGAGGTGGTGTGGGGGAACATTTTAATATCAGCCAGATCCGTGAGATGACCCTACTTGTCCCATCTCTTCGGCACCTAAGCTGACTTTCTCTCAAAATGCATCTTAACCGGCCAAATTTCGTTTAACAGCACTAGCGAGGCTATCAAGATTCCGTTACCAAGAGGCATTTTAAGCTAAAAATTAGCCACTTTACTTCGTTCGTTCGTTCGTTCGTTCGTTCGTTCGTTCGTTCGTTCGTTCGTTCGTTCGTTCGTTCGTTCGTTCGTTCGTTCGTTCGTTCGTTCGTTCGTTCGTTCGTTCGTTCGTTCGTTCGTTCGTTCGTTCGTTCGTTCGTTCGTTCGTTCGTTCGTTCGTTCGTTCGTTCGTTCGTAATTTAAAGTTTACCCTGGGAGGTCCGATGATCATACAAGTCCATCTGCTCAAAGTCATGTCGTCGTCGTTTTCGAGTCCCCAGGATATGGTGCCGTCTCCTTTTCCTTTCTGACCCTCCTCTAACTCGTCTAACAATCGAAAGTTTCGCGGCACATCCACACCTATGCAAATCGCACGCTAATAACTGCCTAATTAGCTGCTTTACTAATTAATTAAACTACTTACTTCCACCGGCCATTTCTCTCTGTACCGCGGCAGCTACGTAACAAACAAGGTTGACTGGAGATCAAAATTTGCCTTCCTAATTAATTACAACAGCTTTTTTTCGTGAGCAACACATGTGCGAACGGCTAAATTAGGTTAAAAATTGCTCACAGACTGGTATACAATTCAGATTGTGCACTTCCGATATCACAATTTAACGACTATAAGTCAGAAACCACTTTCTTTCCTCTGGCGGCCAGTAAGACAGAGAAAACTGCTGAAATGAGGAGAGCGGCCTGTGTATTTCCGGATCAATATTTACCCGAGCAGATTAATTTACCAGAAATCGAACACAATTTATTACACAATTTACCGATCGCAGAGTTAACGTCAGAACAAGAAAAATTCCCGTTATTTCTGAAATTATGACTGTTAGATGTACTGCCGTCGCGTCGCGTCATGGCCATGGGTAGTTTACGCTATCCCGTGTGTCACGGCGGCCCTGGCACCCGTGGAAGCGGTGTGTTTGTGGGTTCAAACCTGTCGAGGCGATGGGAAGTAGTCGACACAAAGCCCAACCCAGGCCGTCGAAAGTCAGCAATGGCAAGTAGATAAATGGGGACCGCACCTTAGCTGTCTTGCACCCACTGACAGCAAAAGGGGAGGGTTGTTGTTAGGAGGCTGCCGGACTTTGTGTCTCTTCCTGCTCTATAACAGTTGGCTCCTCCTAGTCCGAAAGGACAAAAAGTTACAACAACAACAACAACTGCCAGTAAACGTGTTTTTTATTGTTTCTGCTTCGATTATTCTGAAAGTCATCGCGTTTGCTGGGCATCAGAGTGACACACGACACGTCGCAATGCAGGCGTAATTGGAAAGGCGAACGAAGAAAGCACATGTAATTTATTTTCTGTTAAAACTGGACTTTTGCGATGTATATTAATTAGGCTATACTGACATAAAACCGTTAAAGAAGCAACAGAAAAGACCAAATTTGGCATGATAAAATAAAAATGCAAACTGCTGTACGAAAATTTGCATATTGCACTTAGTGATGGAGCCTGTCAGGTACTGTTGCATGCCTGTTTTGTGATTTATATCTATGTAACACGTGTATTTCTGGTCTGAAAAGACTGAGGAAGGCGCTAGAAAGCGTTAGGAATCATAAAACCAGTCTAGGATTCTCAGAACTTGGGCTGGAGCTTTTACCGCGATTTAGGAAAAAACCGGAAAAAAACTGGAAAAAACAGGCAGAACTTTTTTTCGTAAAAATATCAATCTTGTGCTATGGACGGCATCAGATCCTAATTGCGCTGAACCGTCCTGTCCTCCAGATGATCCGACAACTTTTCGTTAACCTTTGCTTTTCTTTTGCAACGGTTTGCTTGCTTTATTAGATTGAGTCGGTTGGTCTGTTTAATCCAACATTCCCACAAACCTAACCCGGTTTCGCACTAACTGTCCCAAGTTGGCCAGCAACCTTGTTTTGCTGTTTTTGGAGTCACCCCTGACCTTTTCGGGAGAACTGATACAATACAAAGGGACAGAAAAGCTCAACGTTTGTGTTTGCCTTTTTATTGCATTAAAACTAGTTGCGCTCTAATAAATTAGGTCATCCAAATGTTCGGTTTTGACGTCAGGTCATGCCTATAGCGGACTCTATTTCACTTTATAACACTGCAGAAGCCAGACAAGCTAAAATTGCACTTGGACCACTTTGGTACAGACCAGCTGATCATTGGGCGACTTTGATCGGGAGATACCAAACGACGCACCTAAAATAAAGATAATGAGATCACTACTTGCGCATATTAGTGTTTCAAATGTAGTAAATTTTTAGCTAATTTTTGTGTAAAAAGCTCTTTAATCCTGGGAGTTGGTCCTACTGCATAAGTGCAAATGCATACCGTTTCCCTCGCAATTCGACAGCGAAACCAAGCTTAGCTTATACAGGCAGGTAGTACAAATTAGTACAAATATATTTAGTGACTTAGTTATCTTCTGCCATGCCACTCAGATGGCTCTCGCATAGGCATGTGAGGTGTGCTTTTCCGGTGTTTTTTTCTTTTTTTTCCGAAAAATAACGGTTTTTTTCCTAAGGGTCGGAAAACACATAAATCGCGGGAAAAAACTGAAGCTAAAAATAGCTAATTTATGTCATTTTTCAGTTAAAAAATGGACTTTTGAGATGTCTTATAGACTAGGCTGGCTCAAAACTGTTAGAAGAGCAACAGAAAACACCAAATTTGGCAATCTGAAACAAAAAGGCATAGCACTCCCCACTTATATCGAACTTTGAGAACTATTAAATCGGACCGCTTAAACCAGTCTTTCACTTACTGGTTTCATTATTACTACACTGCCTGCATCCAACTTGGTCTGGTCAGTCTAGGTATTTTGTTTTGAATTAGAATTGTATTATGTGCGCATCGAAAAATTGGAGACGGTTTTGCTTTATAACCGCTGTGGCTAGTAACCTAGTGCTTTGTATTTATATATTGTATAATTATAAATCTACCTATAACTGGCACTCCGCTAATAAACTGGTCAAATTCAGTCCAACAAAACAGCGGAAGGAAAAGTTGTGGCAAGTTCTAGAAAAACATCGGACTGCTCCAAAACTGACGAAAAGCAGGTATCGCTCGTATCTGCACAAAAGCCCCGAGCAAACTGTGCAAACGATTCTACGAAAATGGTTGAGCAAAGAAGACATCGACTGTTTTATTGATATCGGTGCTAACGTTGGGGGAATGTCTAGAATTGCGATTCAGCTAAACAAAGCAACCATCGCTGTGGAGCCACTGGAAAGGAATCTGAACAAACTTAGAAATACCGTTAAGAAATTGAATGCAGATTCGTTGGTACAAATCGTACCATACGCCATTTCCGATAGGAAGGTATGTATTACAGTTGGTAGGTATACCTGAACCTGAACCTGAAACCTGGGTATTAACCTGAAAATTGTGAACCTGAACCTACTTGAAAATAAAAGTACTTACCTGACACCTACTAGGTCGGTACCTACTTTTCAGGTTTTTCTCGTCTTAAACTTCCCGGTACAAGAGCACGTACTGTCAACTTTTGAAATTGGTTAGATCACATATTGCTTGACGCTCTACAGTTTTGTCCTTAAAAATGGTGTGTGTAAAGCGACTAATGTACATTATCTCTATCTGCACCTACATTGTACGTGTACTGTAACTTAAAAATGAAGGCGATTATAGGGAAAAGCCGCCATCCGGAAATTGCCTTTATGAAAGCTTGTCTTCCTCTATGCCTAAGCCTAAGCTTTAGGTTATTTGTTGAACGTAGTAGAACTTATGTAAGCCTGAGCCTTAACTTAATGTCGGAACTTTAGAGTTTGAAATGAACGTTCGTGGAGTGCGTGGGGTTTCCTACTATAATGGCGATCGGTCCGTCATACCGCAAAAATTGTCTTGCGTTTTTCTCGTTTTTGTCGAATTGTTGGTTTGTAAATTTCGATTGCTTTGAACATGGATCGTTTTCTTAAGAAAACGAACAGGAGCGCTATTGATTTAGCTCATAGCCGAAAATTTGTATCTTTATTTGAAAGTACCTGAACCTGAACCTGACACCTGGGTACTTTTGAAAAATGTACCTGAACCTGAACCTGAAATTGGATTTTAGAGATACCTGAACCTGGACTTACCTGAAATTTGGTGGTACCTACCAACTGTAGTTAGTATGTAGTTGGCATTTGTTTTCGGTTTTAATCCCAGGACCTGTACAATGTAGAAAGCATCTCAAGTTTGGAATGCCTAATCTTTTACTTTTGTACCTCTGACACCCGCGATGCGATGATACCCAGAAGACAGGGGCGATGGATGGGGATGTTCCCTCTCAGGCTCTGACTTAGGGGTAGCAACAATTACGTAATCGTGATTTGCCCCAATTTCGGACCCCCCTGATAATCGCTGGTAATAATTTTCTGACCCCCTCTCCTAATTACGCATTTAATTTGCTCTCCCGGAAATTTCAGTTTTTTTGGCGAGTTGGAGCCGAAAATTTTGCGCTCAATTCCATGTAAAGTGACGTTTTTTAATAAAATAACGTCTGTATACAGAAAGATACTGATAATTTTCTTTATTGTCTTTGAAGAAGCCATTATTAGTTGGTTTTTTTAACAGATGAAACCAAAGTGTATTGGCTGCTGCCATATCACTTTACTGATGATCAATAGTCATAGAAGATTGAATAGAATATAGTGCTATACCCTTATAAACTCTTAGTCTTAATAAGATCTCAAATGCTTTCTAGCGCCTTCCTGAGTCTTTTCAGAACAGTCCCATTAATAAAAGCATTTTGCAAATTTTCTTACAGCAGTATGCCTATTAGTTTTAACATGCCAATTTTGATCTTTTCTGTTGCTTGTCTAACAGCTTTGAGCTGGTCTGTCCTATTGTACATACATCACAAAAGTCCATTTTGCAATTGAAAAATTACATAAATTAGCTATTTTTCGCTTGAGTTCTTTTCCGCAAGTTATGTTTTTTCGGACCCTTTTTTAGGAAAAAGTCCGTTTTTCTCAAAAAAAAACACCGGGAAAATAGACACCTAACATGCCTGGATGTAATACGTTATGATAATAATTGTAAGCTTAAATTAGGTAGGTGTAGAATAAATGAGTTTAGCGTACGGTATTTTAAAGAAAAATAGGCGAGAAAGCTTGATTTTAGCCAAAAGTCGGACTGTCTGGCTTGTCACCCCGTCAATTCAATTAAATTATACTTAAAATAAATTTATTTAGCAACAGTAATCAGGAGGGCAACAAATGTAACGCAAAAGTTACCTGGGTACACTATAATCTACGTAGATTTCAGAGCACCCTAAAGATGACAAAAGAATTTGCGCCTCAATTCGACACAGCCTACGTGATTCGAGCCACAAACAAAGACTCCATTCCTCAACACGATTTATTCTCGGTATCTGCCATAACTCTCGCCGATCTGGTGCCAAAAGCCAAAAACTGCCGAAGATCTGTGATGAAATTGGACGTTCAAGGCTACGAATGTTTCGTTTTGAAGAATTCGCAGCATTTCTTTTCGCACGTCGACGTTCCTTTTATTGTAATGGAGTGGATATTGGCCAACCGAGTCGAACGCGAATGCAACCTAGAAATGATAAAAACATTGATTGAACTGGGATATCAACCTTGGTATATGAGCGAGAAGGAGAAAGTTCCTCTGGAAACTTTGGTTCGCTCGGCTGACTACGCCAATGATGAACTGTTTGACCTAATTTGGAAGAAAATCTGATTTGATTGTTTCGTTAAAGTAATATTTATCGCCTCTCAGTTGTGGATTATCGTTTTTTGTTAAAAAGTACAAAAATTTAGGGCGCAAAAATACAAACCGACCATCAAGAAAGGCTTGCTCAAGAAGGTACGTAAGCTGACTAACGCTTAGATTAGAAAAACATGTTTGAAAATGTCTGTTTGCCGGGTGTGGGGGGATAGGACGATAATCAACATGGATGGCGCGCTAGCGCAAATTAGCATATCAATCACGAGGACAATTTTCTGATGTCACAGATAAATTAAAACAGAAAACTGTTAACTTTTACTTCTACTTTGACTAAAATGATTGACATTCTTATTATAGAACGGACAAAATTTGCATTTCACATAGGTTTCTTAGTTTAATTTTTATTTTGGTTTGCAGAACGTGTTTCGTAAACGTTAGAATACTTTGTAAGGCGCCGTTTAGTGCAAACAATCGAATTACCAAGCAGCTAATTTCTGCTTAGAGTATGTTGGTTTGAACTGTGTAAATAGGGCCAAGTTTTGAGCTAAATACGTTTAATAAAGACAAGGTTTATCCATTTTACACTCTTCTTTAAGTTTACAGTTCTGTTTATTTAGTACAAAAATTCTCAAAGCCTGACCGAGTTTCAACAAAAGGGCAGGAAATTGTTACAAAAAAGGACTTCTTTGTTTTTATAAACGTTATTTTTAAAAGTTACAATCAGCTGTGTAAAATGGGATGGTGTTAAAAAAAAGATCGGCGGAACTATTTTAACATGATAGCGTCCCAAGACCCAGCTATAATGGCAGCAGCCAATGTGGACAGCTATTTCGGAGCTTTATTGGGTTTGGCAGAAACTTTTCGCACCGCTAGCCCGCCCAGAATTCGTCTCTGCATTCAGTGTCTGCAGGTAGCTAGGGATGGGACCGGTATACCGTATCATATACAGTATTATTATGCGGTATTTTTCGCTGTACCGTATTATACCGTATAATAATAGTTTTAAACACTGTCCATTCACTGTTTTATTGAGTTTTTTGTCTAAAAATCTGCATTTTTTGCCACTTTTTGATCCCAAAGCGCAAATAAATTTTTTTTTACAAATTTTCCATTATAGACCACCTTAAGCCCCGAACGTGGGGTACCATATTATATGATAGCTAGCTTTGGTACCGGTACCATATTTATTTGGTGTCGGTGCCATAAACGGCGTTAGGTTCCTGACCGTACTATAGTCATTACAGTCATGTCTCGTTAATCCGGACAAGTTGGGACCGGCCAATTTTGTCCGGATTAACGAATCAAAGCTAAAACACTGTTTTTCGGGTCAAAGGCCTAAATGACAGCTTTTTGTTAGTTGCATATCAGATTCTTCAGTTGCACCTCTTAATTAAAAGCCAAAACTTTATTTCAGCTGATCATAGCTCCTAAAAAGGCAAAAATAATCACATTCTGACTCTACGAAAAGCATTATTCAATTGAAAATTTACACCTGAATTGAAAAATTGCGCATGGATTTTGTCCAAATATCTAAATCCGGATTAACGAATCACCTTGCCATACAAATTTCGAAGTTGGGACCCCAAATCTCCTGTCCGGATTAACGAGTCATCGGGGAAAATTCGGACCTGGCCTAATCTTGTCCGGAAGGCGAATATCCGGATTAACGAGACATGACTGTACCATATTTTTCGTCGGTACCATAAACGGCGTTAAGTGCCTGACCGTACTATAGTGCCGAATTTTATGTCATTAATATAATTCACAACAATCTTTACGATTTCTGCATATTCCAACTCAACTAAGAGTTTCGCTTTGTTGAGCATACTATACGGTATTATACGATATTGCACAGTATCAAAAATGGCATACGGTATACGGTATTTTATACCGGTCCCATCCCTACAGGTGACTTCAGCTGTATTAGTGATTGTCTAATTGTTATAGCTAATAATTAAATTAAGAGTGTGAACAACACCAGAAATTTGCTTGATTGGGCCAAACAATCCTATTTTAGTGAAGGTATAGATTCTGTGTCAGTTAAAATGGCCAGAAATATATAATTTTTTATGTAATAATTACTGAATACTAAGCAAGCTGGTGGCTGTAAGAAATTAGAATTGGATAATTACTGGATAAACAGACTTTCAGGCTTTTAGTTGATTGGCGTTAAATGGACTTCCTAAAAAGCTAATCGTGCTTTCTGACTGTACATGTAGGAGGTCATCCGCAGATGGGGAGGGGGTTGGGAATCTGAGCGCTAATTCTAATTCTAAAGCAGGAAGAGACGGGATTGGGTACTACAGAAAACGCTCAAAAATCATAAAAAAAGTCGGTGATCTGCGCACAAATACAGCTAAAAGTGCTAGCAATTTCAGGGTCTAAATTGAAAAAATTGCTGAAAAAACTAATTTCCAGTAAAATCGAAGGGAATCTCCGATTGGGGGGTCGTGCTTAAATCGGGTGAGTCAGTCAGTCAGTCAGTCAGTCAGTCAGTCAGTCAGTCAGTCAGGAAAATCGCAATACCTTGAAAACAGCCCAATACCAGTTAAAGTTAAACAAATAAATACTAGAAATAATGTACTATGTTTTTATATTTTCAGGCTGCCTTTTCTTTTCCCCTACCGGCCCATTTACAAGCGTTGGCCTATTTTCACCTGGGCAAAATTCTACACCATTACACACGCAATGCCGACCTGGCCAGAATGAATTTGGAACGTGCAGTAAGCAAATAGACCTATCTGATATTAATTATGATAATTAATTAATTAATTTTGCTTCAGTACGGCATCTGCCAGCAGTTAGTGCACGGATTTGAGGAATATCGAGTACAAGCTGCTAGTTTGTTGGCCGAAATTTACATGGAACAGGTAGACATTGGCCAAAAAAACTGACCATTTATTGAGTTTTGCGATTAACTTCAATCAAATGGCTGCTATTCGTCAATTTCAATCCGATGCAACGATTTTTTGGCACTATTATTACCATACATGTAACAGGGGGATCCGGGGGGTCTGCTGGACACTAAAAATATAGGGGGTCAGGCACTAAAAACGCAAGATCATCTTTGATCCATGCAAGCTTGCTTTATAGGAAAGTAAATAGGCAAATTCAGAATAATTGCAAAGTTCTGAACAGTCTGGGGTCTGAGCCCAAATTCTAGAGAGGGGGTTTGGGCACTAAAAACGCTTAAAAATTGCACTTTTTCTGCTAAAAATCGTCGAAATTTGCTCAAAAAATTACTTGATAGAAAAATCGGAGGGGGCTGGCCGGAAAAACCGTCTGGGGGTCCCATCAGGGGGGTCTGTCCTAAGTCGGATGGGCAGACCCTCCGGACCCCCTGTTACAAGTATGCCTAAATTAGGCTATACATGCAGTCGTGCTTTATTTGCTGAGGGCTTCGCCCTCATTTTTGACAATGCCAACTTTTCACCTTGACTAAAAGTAAAATTCCGCCAGATTTTAACCGAAAGCTAACCTGTTCAGAGTTTTTAGTCTATGTACAGATTGGTTAATTCTCAAAATTTGGAGAAGACCTGATTAACGATTGGTGAGATATTTCTGTTCAATTTTGACGTCTGGAAATTCGTTACAGTTCATTTCGGACTGGGCATTACTCATAGTTGTAGAAGGCTAGCGGACTAGGACTTGGCCAAAGCAAGCTGTAAACAACTAATAATAATATTAGTGCCATGAATCTTTTTATTCGGTTGAAAATTGAGCCATTTGAAATTATTCGAGAAACTCGAAAAATACGCCATGCGTTCTTTTTTCACGGCCAACAGCGTATAGAGATTCATAAATGCAGTAAAAATTTGCATAAAGCCTTTCAGAAGCACTGGGACTCTTGCAAGAACGTTCTAAGGGCAGAACTGGAGTTGTCGCGAAGTTTCAGCTTCTGGCACTGTCGCTATCTCTTCCAATTGGCGGTAAGCTAGAAAGCTGCATTTTTTCTAAACTGCAACCGATTAGGTAATGTGTACACAGTACAGTTTTTAAAAGAAAATTTTTTGAAGGCCAATATTTTTTGCTTTTTTATAAAAAATTGACCCTAACAACTGTGAATGTATAAAAGTTTAGCAAGTCTATCAGCAAGAAAAAGACTTTGCCACCACCTTTCAACTACTGGACGTCGGTGCAGACTTTTGTATGGCCGGCAATGTGGCTTACACAGAGGCGCTATTTCGACTCAGCAAAGGAATGGTCAGTTTTATTGTGTACAGTCAGAGAAATAACCACTAGGCTGAATCTAAGTCAGACCAGACATGGGCAAAAGGCTTGACCCCCTCAGGCTCTTACCTACCCCTCTTAGCAATTTTTAGGAAGAATTATGATAAAAGCATGCCTAGATTAGGTGCAAATGAGCTCAGAATTGCTTATTTTAACCTATTTTAGCGAAAATAAGTCTAAAAACCTTGGTTTTAGTAAAAAGTCGGACTTTTTAACTTGCCATCCCCTCAGCCGCCCTCCTGATTCGGAAGTTTACCTCCCCTAGCCGCCTAAATGCTCAGCTAAATGCTAGCCCATGTTTGAGTCAGACCAAGCCTTACATTCGCCGGTAGACTATAAGTTCCCGAGAAATAGCTGTAAAGTTGCCAATTTTCTGACACAAACGGCCAACATTTTTCACCGGGAGTAGGATGGGGAAGGATGAGGCGTCGTCCGGTTACGAAATGCAAAGGTCGCCAGTGGGATCGAAGGCTTAAACTAAAAGATTCAGCTTCTGCTGGTGGAGCGCAATCGAACAGAGGAGGTGCGTCCGATTCTGGAGCGGGTCGGGTTCCTTATTCAGAATCTGAGTGGTGCTGCCTGTCGGAAAGAGTCAATCAAAGCTTTCTTTCTTATCCTGCAACTCTGCTACTTCCTACAGAGCGGAGCGGTGCGTTTATTTCAGTCAGGCACTTAACACCGTTTATGGTACCGTCACCACATAAGGTACCGGTACCATATATGGTACTCGCACCTTCGTGGCCTGTGGTATGGTACCCCCACCCATGACCATGGGTGCCGGCATGGCACGAAATCTGAACAGAGTGGTACATATGGTACCAGTACCAATGCGAAGGTAGGGGTACCATACCACCACAGGCCCCGAAGGTGGGGGTACCGTATGTGGTTCCACTACCTTAGGTACCGGTACCGTATATGGTACCGGCACCTTCTATGGTGTCGGTACCATAAACGGCGTTAAGTGCCTGACTGTATTATTTCATTGAATGAAGTGCTTATTGTATGAGAGCTTCAGGTGAAGTCAGCTAAGCCGTGTCTGAAGAAGCTGCAGACCAGTGTCCAGCTGCTGACCTCCAGTCCCGAATCTGACCAATCGGCAGCGCCGCCGGTCGCTACCGCCCCCTTGGAGCATTTTCATTGGCTGCCTCGTGAACATATCACCATTCTCGTTTATCTGGTTAGTTACTACTTTTGTTTGTACCCGATGACCGGAACCAGATTTTCGGTCCGATCGGACTTGACTCCCTTCAGGCTCTGATCGCCGTTGCCCCTCAGGAATTTTTAGGGAGAATTATTTTCAGAAAATTATGCTAAATGTATACCTGGGTTAGGTGAAAATGAGCTCAGAATAGCTATTTTAGCAAAAAATATAAAAAGCCTTGATTTTAGTAAAAAATTGAACTTTTTGGCTTACCACCCCTCAGGATTTGAAATTTACCAACCGCTCGGCTGAAATGCTAGTCCATGTCTGAGCTGAGTGGGGTAGCGGCGACCAGACATGGACTAGCATTTCGGCTGAGGGGGGTAGAATTTTCAATTCCTGGGGGTAGGAGCTCCTAAGGGGGGCGGCTGAGGGGGTGGTGAGGCAAAAAGTCCGATTTTTGGCCAAAATCAAAATTTTTTGGCTTCTTTTTCATTAAAATACGTTAAAATAAGCTATTCTCAGCTCATTTACACCTAATCCGTTCATATTCTTATCATAACTTTCTATAAAAAACTCTTCGAAAAAATTCCTGAGGAGGGTAGCGGCCGGCTGAGGGGGGTAGGTCAGAGCCGGAGGGGGGCCAACCCCCCTCAGGCCCCCCCTTTGCCCATGTCTGGCGGCGACTGATGCCGGGTACTGAGGACGGTAAGCCAAAAAGTCCATTTTTTACTAAAATCAAGTTTTTTGTCTTATTTTTCGCTAAAATAGGATAAAATCATACATGGGCCGGAAAAATCCGGAGGGGGGGTTGGGGGGTTGAGACCTCGGGGGGGGGGGGGGGGGTCCCCCCCCAAAAAAGGCCAAAAAACGCCTATTTTGCCTTAAATAAGCGAAATTTTCCTCCCTCCGGGAGGGGGGGGTGGGTGGCCGAGGGGGTGGTATGGCCGGCCGAGGGGGAGGGGTATACCCCCCTTACCCCCGCGGCCCATGTATGGATTAAATAACCTATTCTTAGCTCATCTACACCTAATCTAGACCTATTTTATCATAATTTACTATACAAAATTCTTGCTAAAAATTCCTGAGGGGTATCGACGACATGAGGATGAGGCATGTGTGTCGGTCAGAGCCTGAGGGATCCACTCCTTCCTCAGCCGACTTTTGCCCATATCTGTCTCGCTCGGCTACCCTCAGAATTTGAAATTTTATCACCCCTCGCCGAAATACTAGCCCATGTCTGATCGGAATTCGGCTTAAATTTTTGGAACAACCTGTTTTTCACAAATAGACAGTGTTAGCACATGCATTCACTTTACAATTTTTGAGCTTTTCTAGTCCCAACCCCCTCCCTAGAATTTAGGCGCAGACACCCCGACGTCCGGCGCCAAACCACCAACCCCTCTACCCGATCGGCGCATGACCTTTTACATGTGTGATGATTTACAGTCTAGAGTTTGGGTGCAACACCAGATATGGGCTGGTAAAATCCTGAAGGGGCTTCGTCTAAACTCTCTCGGGGACATACATGTACTAGGGGGGTTGGGGTTACCCCCATACATGGGACAGTGCCCCAACCCCCTCGACCCCCGACCCGAGGAAAACCCCTACCCCTCCGCCCAGGTCGGCTCGGAGCTGTTACGTGTATGCTCGGGGATAATGTGTTTGCTCCGCCAGCTACTTGGTGGTGACCCCAAATTCCCTAGTACCTACAGATATGGCCCTAAGGACCGGTGCCATGTACGGCGTTGCTGTAAAACGGTATAAAAAATTATCTATGTAACTGGCTTTTAATAAAAGCTCGAGCTATGATGTTTATAGGCTTAGTCTGACCTAATTAATTAATTAATCGGAGTGATTAGTCAAATCTATTGCAACAAACTGAGCTCGCTCTTGTATCTACAAGGTGTCCCACTCAACTGTTCTTCGTTTGATCGTTAGTGGCTCACTACTATGTGAACGGAATTCAATCAAAATCTCACACAAATATAGTGCCGAGGCTAACTTAGGTGCTCGCCATTTTCGGGCAATATCCATTAAAAGACATGGCGTTTATTCAATAAAACGTGGAATCAGTGATTTTCAAAGCGGACCACCCGGTCAGCTGGAACTGAACCTCATCAGACCAGATGATTCGACCTGCAAACTGATCGTCGTTATCTTCTGTTCCAAAAAGCACTGACAAATGCTGTGAAACGGTCGGGGTTGTCTTCATACATGTAACAGGGGTCTGCCCACTTATGATAATATCAACAACAACACCTAAAACGCATATGCATATACAGGGTGCGTCAAAAAAACAACCCAGCAGATTTTTTGCTGTAGCAACCGCAAATCTCAACCGATTTGAATGAATCCTGCTTTAAATGAAAGATAAATGAATTCTTGAACGATTGGTGTAGCTTTTATTAAGATGCGTTGCTTAGTTCCTGAGATAATTGCTTTCAAAATCAAAACAGAGATTTTGGCAGTGAACAACAGAGATTAAAACAACCCAGCAGATTTTTTACTGTAGCAACCGCAAATCTCAACCGATTTCAGTGAGTCCTATTTTATATGAAGGATAAATTAATTCTTGAAAGATTGGTGAAGCTTTTATTAAGATACGATGCTTAGTTCCTGAGATATTTGCACTCAAATTCAAAACAGATTTTGGCAATGAACAAAAGCGATTTTTATTATTCTGTTGCACTTCATAATAAAACCGATTCCTACTGCTCAGGGCTAGCGTAATGAGGTTTTTCTGGTGCCACACATGCTTGGTTACTTCATTTGTAAAAGTGTTGTTGCCCCTCAGCAGTAGGAATCTGTTTTGTTGTGAAATGCAACGGAATCGCTCTTGTTCACTGCCAAAATCTCTGTTTTGAGTTTGAAGGAAAATATCTCAGGAACTAAGCATCGAATCTTAATGGGGCCTTCACCAATCTTTCAAGAATTTATTCGACTTTCATTTAAAGCAGGATTCATTCAAATCGGTTGAGATTTGCGGTTGCTACAGCAAAAACTCTGCTGGGTTGTTTTTTTTGACACACCCGTACATCGTACGCACTAACACGACACCCTGAAAATTGGCAGTTATCTTAAGTTACTCTTGACACTATTTGGTTGAATTCCATTTACACAGCGGCGCCCGCTAATGATCACATGCGGAGCACTTACTACTGTATAAATTGAAGTAGTCTTTTCACACAAAACTGAACTACAGTATATTATTGTTGCAGTTGACGGTAATGCACAGTATGCAGGCCGGACAGACAGAACGAGTGTCGAAATACACAGAAAAGGCGCTGTCCCAGATCGACAAACTAAAGACCTACAGTCGCTGCTCTGCCCAGCAAATACACCTGCTTTCCACGCTACAGTTGCTGCTATTGGAACACAGTGTTATGGCGCGTTTGGTTGTCGGACAGCCTTCGCTGGCCATTCAGGAGGTCTGGTCTAGTCTTAGTCAGTTGCAATTGTTAGAAGGTGTTTTCTGTAGCGTTTTTACAAATCCTGGCACGAAAATGCATACAGCAGCTGAAATTGGCCTGTAAAGCGAGGCGATTTTTAGCTCTCTCTGAGAGTACCGACCCTACGCTTCGGTGTGTTTTTGGACATTTCTATTTTAGATTTCATTAATGTGTTCGTTGGTGTCGCAGAATTCTTCCATATTCAGCAGCCACGAAGCTCAGCTTCATACTCTACTGGTGTGTGCAATAGTTTTCTTTGCAAGTCCTATTGATTGATTAGATTTCGAACTTTGTTGAAACGATTCGTTCTGCTCAGTTCCTGATCGATTTTGCTCAAATTTTGAGGATTAGTTAACTCGATAACTGGGTAGATATTGTTGGGTTTTATGAGCCGACAATTAAGAATGAGTGTGGGCCACGGAAATTCCCATTTTTTCGTTAATTCCAGTAGTATGGATTTGCAACTTGCAGGAATGATTGATGTTGTCATTGGGCATAACATACTGACTGGGCAGCCCTCTAGCTCAAAGCGCACTTAAATGGGAGAGTTTCAAACATACATGTAGCTGGGTTTTCGGCTGGGGGGGGTTTTTTCCAGATCCAAAATAGGGTTTCAGCACTATTTCCAAAGGGGGTTTCAGCGACCTTTTTTGGTGTCCAAAAGTGGGTTTTAGCGACCTTTTTTTGGGCTCAAAACAGGGTTTTGAGGACTAAAAATCGGGTAAAAATTCTGTCAGACGTGCAAAAATTCCCTTTAAAACCCTATTTATTGGTTTAAAATGTGCAGAAAATCCTATTTTTTATTAAAAACGTGCAAAAAACATGTTTTTGCTTTAAAACATGCAAAAAAGCTCTATTTTACTCGACAGAATACAGCTAAAATGCGTATCTGGAACCCTATTTAGAGATTTTGAAACAAAAATTAGGGCACTGAAACCCTGTTTAGGGTTTTTGAGACCCAAATTAGGGTTCCGGAACCCTATTTAGGGCTTTTGAAACCCAAATTAGGGTCCCGGAACCCTATTTGGGTTTCAGAAACCCTGTTTAGTCTCTGTGAAACCCAAATTAGGGTTCCGGAACCCTATTTAGGGTTTTTGAAACCCAAAGTAGGGCTCCGGAACCCTATTTAGGGTTTCAGAAACCCAAATTAGGGTTTCAGAAACCCAAATTAGGGTTCCGGAACCCTATTTAGGGCTTTTGAAACCCAAATTAGGGTTCCGGAACCCTATTTAGGGTTTCAGAAACCCAAAGTAGGGCTCCGGAACCCTATTTAGGGTTTCAGAAACCCAAATTAGGGTTCCGGAACCCTATTTAGGCTTTCAGGTACCCAAAACAGGGTTTCGGAACCCTATTTAGGGTTTCTGAAACCCTAAATTGGGTTCCGGAGGCATTACTTTGGGTTTCTGAAACCCTAAATAGGGTTCCGGAACCCTATTTAGGGCTTTTGAAATGCTAAATTACGGTATATAAGTCTTGAAACCCTGAATTTTAGCAGTTTGTAACCCAAAATAGGGTTTCAGAAAACCCCCCCCCCCAGAATTCGGCTGGGGGGGTTTTTTTGCCGAAAATCGGGCCTGGGGGGGCTAAACCCCCCCAAACCCCCCCCTCCTACATGTATGGTTTCAAAAACATGACAAAATACAAAATGTGACTTTTCTTCATAAAACGGTAAAATAACAATTCTGAAGATTTTCGATTTTTCCAAAGCACTGTGGTAAAGGTTTGTATGATGTGCGAGAGAGTTCAAATATCGGATTCATTCATTTGTCGCACTCGCTGCTATAATCTATGTTGCTTCTGTGTTTTGATTGTAGAAAGTGCCGACTTCTTAGGTGTTTGTTTGTTTATGAGTTCCACTGTCGTTTCGGACAGCTCAGGACACCCCTGGCTCTTTTCAGAGCCCTTCAATGGGGTAGCCCTGTCTACAAACAACCCTCCCCTTGCTGCCAATAGGTGCTTAGGCAGCGCCGGTTCGGTTCCCATTTACCTACTGGCCATCACCGGCTTTCGGCGGTCTGGGTTGGGCTTTACGTCGACTACTTCCAGTCGCTTCGACCGGCTAGGCTACGAACCCACAAACAACCGCTCTCACGGATGCCGGGGCCGCCGTGACACACGGGATAGCGTAAACAACCCGTGGCCAAGACGCGTCATGGTGTGAGATTTTTGATCTTGTAGTTGAAATTCCCCCAATTTTAGTGCCCTTTTAACTACAGGGCTGCCCACTGAGTATGTTGTGTCTAATGGCAACACCAATCATTCCTGCAAGTTGCAGACTCTTTGAACAAACAAAAAAATAGAATTTTCTTTCGTGGACCACGAGTCATAAAACCAGAACGAGTTAGAATTTTCCAAATTTGCACACCCGTCTACCTCGTCATATTGTTACTTAATCCTGAAAATTTGAGTCAAATCGATAAAGAAATGACCGAAAACGAATCGTTTGAGTAAAGTTCGAATTTTTTTAACCATTATTGTATTTACTCTGTATAGGGTCTGTACGCAATGCAGATGAGGTTTCCGGAAACGGCCGAAAAGCAGTTCAACACCGCGCTGAGGGTGTGTTTGAAATGTTTGTTTGAAGTGTAACAATCTACCAGCTCTGTTTGTATTTACAGACAGCCAAAGACATGGATCTGTGGTCTTTCGTCAATCTCAATTTGGCCATCGTCTATTTACACGGCGGGCGCGATCAGGACTTCTACGGATTGTTGGGACGGATTACTCCGGAAAGACTGCATACCAAGTAGGGGTTGTTGTAGTTCTGACCTTTTGTCCTTTCCGACAATCTCTGGCCAACTAGAGCAGCTACCTGTCGAAATCTGTCAGAAACAACCGTCGATAATTGAACTGACTGACAGATCTAGCCATACATGTAACAGGTCATCCGCCGATGGGGGAGGGGGGTTTGGGGGGTCTGAGCCAAAATTTTGGGAAGGGGGTAGGGCACTAAAAAACGCTGAAAAATCGAAAAATTCCCAATTTTTGGGCTAAAAATCGCTAATTTGGCTGAAATACAGCTAAAAAGTGCTGTTTTGCAGGCGATTTTGGCAATTTTTGTGTCTGAAATTCTAAAAAAAATTGCTAAATTTTGCTCATAAATTTACTTGCCAGAAAAATCGGATGGGGGGGGGGTCGGCGAAATCGTCTCGGGGGGGGGGGGGGGTCCCATCCCAAATCCCAAATAGCGTTTTAAAGCTAAAAACAAGCAAAAAATGACAAAAAGAGGTTCCAAAAACCCCCATTTCTCTTAAATATCAGCAGTGGAAACGCCAGATTCGGTTTTCAAAGGCTTTTGAAGCGAATTTTAGGCTAAAAATTAGTGATTTCTGAGCCACTTTGTTAGTACTGGAGCCACTACTAGTACTTGTATTTTTGGGTCAGGGGGTCCCGTAACCTATCTCGGGGGGAGTGTGAGGGGGGTTGGCCTTTCCAGCAAAGGGTAACCCCCCAAACCCCCCTAGTACATGTATGGATTACGGTGCCACTATTAGAACGGTTTCAGCTCCCAAACACTCCTGGCCGCTTCCTACTACGTGCGAGGGCTGCAATCCTTTTTCCAGTCACGTTTCACAGAGGCCAAGTGAGTCTGTTTTTCTCTGTCGCATCATTAGTCAGTGTTTGTTGTTGACCGGCACGGCCGCTGTCCAATTATTAATTAAGCAGAAAGCTCTAAGCGGCCTTTCCCTGAGGCTTTAGCTGAGATTTCTTTTACATCTCTAGTTCATCCTTAAAATGGCAATAAACATGCTTGCCAGAATCAGCTCGCTAACTGTTCTCTCACTGTTTCTTTGCGGCTTTTCTTCTTGCCGAGTGTTGGTAAAGTCGAACGGGACTAGTGTAGCTGAGAAACGCATGGACCTGGCCTCGGCCGATCTCTGGGGTTTGAGGGTGGTTGGTATGAAGGGAGCAGAGGAGATTGAAAGACAGACGGAACGAAGACTCAACTATTTGCGCGTTTTCAGCCAGCTGCGCAAAATGCTGCTTGACAATTTTTCTTTGTATGGCGAGCTTGCTGACAGCTCGAAGCACCAGTGATCTCTGGGTTGTTCTTGTTCGTGTACATTTTTAATAAAGAAAGTTAAAGTAGTAGTCTTCGTCAAAATCGAACATGTCTGTCTGTCTGTCTGTCTGTCTGTCTGTCTGTCTGTCTGTCTGTCTGTCTGTCTGTCTGTCTGTCTGTCTGTCTGTCTGTCTGTCTGTCTGTCTGTCTGTCTGTCTGTCTGTCTGTCTGTCTGTCTGTCTGTCTGTCTGTCTGTCTGTCTAACCAGCTAAACTTTCAGACGCTATCTTAAGGACAGTTTGGCCATTTCGAACAAAGAAGACATAATGCGTATCAGTGCCGCTGCCCTTGTCCTTCTGGGCAATATCTTCCTAAAATTCCACAGCGTTCAGGTAAAAAATTGAGCAGAAACGAGACAGTATGTTTACAATTTCTTCAGGAATGTTCAAACATGCTGAGCCCGGCAATGGAATTGGTGAACAAAATTCCCGACTTGAACTTGCAGATCTGGGCCACCTCCCTACTTAAAGGCTAGTTTATTAGGCTTATTTGCTTACTTATAAACACTGTTTGAGCGGTGATGAAAAGCTTCGGTCACTGACTGAATTTGAAGATTTCAATTTTTGTTTCTCTGAGCTTTACTTCTTATTTTCTCTATTATTTCGCGCTTTTGGTGTAAACTGTAACCATTCTGCTTTAGACGTCTACTTACTCTGCGGCGATGAAAACAAAGCCAACGATTCTCGTCAAGTGTTCGAGTCGTATTCTCAGAGATTGGAAAGAGATCGACAGAAGGCAGTTTTACTTGACCAGCACAAATTAATGGAGGTACACGATCCCTTCTTCTACTTCTCCTTCTCCTTCCTACTACTTCTCCTTCCTACTTCTCCTTCCTACTTCTCCTTCTCCTTCCTACTTCTCCTTCCTACTTCTCCTTCTTCCTACTTCTCCTTCTCCTTCCTACTTCTCCTTCTCCTTCCTACTTCTCCTTCTCCTTCCTACTTCTCCTTCTCCTTCCTACTTCTCCTCCTTCCTACTTCTCCTTCTTCCTACTTCTCCTTCCTACTTCTCCTTCTTCCTACTTCTCCTTCTCCTTCCTACTTCTCCTCCTTCCTACTTCTCCTTCTTCCTACTTCTCCTTCTCCTTCTTCCTACTTCTCCTTCCTACTTCTCCTCCTTCCTACTTCTCCTTCCTACTTCTCCTTCTTCCTACTTCTCCTTCTCCTTCCTACTTCTCCTTCTCCTTCCTACTTCTCCTCCTTCCTACTTCTCCTTCTTCCTACTTCTCCTTCTCCTTCTTCCTACTTCTCCTTCCTACTTCTCCTCCTTCCTACTTCTCCTTCCTACTTCTCCTTCTTCCTACTTCTCCTTCTCCTTCCTACTTCTCCTTCTCCTTCCTACTTCTCCTTCTCCTTCCTACTTCTCCTTCTTCCTACTTCTCCTTCTCCTTCCTACTTCTCCTTCTCCTTCCTACTTCTCCTTCTCCTTCCTACTTCTCCTCCTTCCTACTTCTCCTTCTTCCTACTTCTCCTTCCTACTTCTCCTTCTTCCTACTTCTCCTTCTCCTTCCTACTTCTCCTCCTTCCTACTTCTCCTTCTTCCTACTTCTCCTTCTCCTTCCTACTTCTCCTTCTTCCTACTTCTCCTTCCTACTTCTCCTCCTTCCTACTTCTCCTTCCTACTTCTCCTTCTCCTTCCTACTTCTCCTTCTCCTTCCTACTTCTCCTCCTTCCTACTTCTCCTTCTTCCTACTTCTCCTTCCTACTTCTCCTTCTTCCTACTTCTCCTTCTCCTTCCTACTTCTACTCCTTCCCTACTTCTCCTTCTTCCTACTTCTCCTTCTCCTTCTTCCTACTTCTCCTTCCTACTTCTCCTCCTGCATACTTCTCCTTCCTACTTCTCCTTCTTCCTACTTCTCGTTCTCCTTCGTACATCTCATTCTCCTTCCTACTTCTCCTGCTTCCTACTTCTCCTCCTTCCTACTACTCCTTCTTACTCCTCCTACTTCTCCTTCCTACTTCTCCTCCTTCCTACTTCTCCTTCCTACTTCTCCTTCTTCCTACTTCTCCTTCTCCTTCCTACTTCTCCTTCTCCTTCCTACTTCTCCTTCTCCTTCCTACTTCTCCTTCTTCCTACTTCTCCTTCTCCTTCCTACTTCTCCTTCTCCTTCCTACTTCTCCTTCTCCTTCCTACTTCTCCTCCTTCCTACTTCTCCTTCTTCCTACTTCTCCTTCCTACTTCTCCTTCTTCCTACTTCTCCTTCTCCTTCCTACTTCTCCTCCTTCCTACTTCTCCTTCTTCCTACTTCTCCTTCTCCTTCCTACTTCTCCTTCTTCCTACTTCTCCTTCCTACTTCTCCTCCTTCCTACTTCTCCTTCCTACTTCTCCTTCTTCCTACTTCTCCTTCTCCTTCCTACTTCTCCTTCTCCTTCCTACTTCTCCTTCTCCTTCCTACTTCTCCTTCTTCCTACTTCTCCTTCTCCTTCCTACTTCTCCTCCTTCCTACTTCTCCTTCTTCCTACTTCTCCTTCCTACTTCTCCTTCTTCCTACTTCTCCTTCTCCTTCCTACTTCTCCTCCTTCCTACTTCTCCTTCTTCCTACTTCTCCTTCTCCTTCCCTACTTCTCCTTCTTCCTACTTCTCCTTCCTACTTCTCCTCCTTCCTACTTCTCCTTCCTACTTCTCCTTCTTCCTACTTCTCCTTCTACTTCATACTTCTCCTTCTCCTTCCTACTTCTCCTTCTCCTTCCTACTTCTCCTTCTTCCTACTTCTCCTTCTCCTTCCTACTTCTCCTTCTCCTTCCTACTTCTCCTCCTTCCTACTTCTCCTTCCTACTTCTCCTTCTTCCTACTTCTCCTTCTCCTTCCTACTTCTCCTTCTTCCTACTTCTCCTTCCTACTTCTCCTCCTTCCTACTTCTCCTTCCTACTTCTCCTTCTTCCTACTTCTCCTTCTCCTTCCTACTTCTCCTCCTTCCTACTTCTCCTTCCTACTTCTCCTTCTCCTCCCTACTTATCCTTCTTCCTACTTCTCCTTCTCCTTCTACCTCCTAATTCTCCTTCCTACTTCTCCTTCTCCTTCTCCTTCTCCTTCTCCTTAGTAATTAAAGTACTAAGTATTCTTAATTTAATCATATTTATAGTGGTGTGAGGGCCCATATATAGGAGTGCAGGCGTTGCCTCCGATTGAAACTCCAGTTCTGCATCAAATTCAGACCAGTGCACCGGGCCATTCTTGAGTTGTTGATGAAGCAATCAGTAATTGAGCACTTCTTGTGTACATTCAAACTGCCTCTTGTATTAAAATTAGCTGTTTTTTTCTACTATGTACTGTGCAGTGTTTGTCTTTACTGGTCAACAAATGTACAAAGGGCTGTCAGGACTAGATTACCTGCCTGGTGTGAATAATCTTAATGCTATGTCATAAACTGCTATATCACTGTTTTGCAAACAATCGCACTGGTTTACTTATAGCTGAACAAAGTGCAGTTGTTGCCAAAAAATCTGTGTGACAATCGGCATCAATCTCGCCATATATGGGACCGGCGCCATGGTGCCGCTACCCATATGCGTAGGTACCATAACGGAACAAATCGAGTCCCAACACTGATTAGTGCGCTAGAAACTCCAGCAGGAAATTTTGGCGCAGTACCAAAACTAAAAATTTGAGGATTTTTCAAATTTGAAGCCATGTTTCACCCCCTTCTTCCACGCGTCAGCCAATGTGGCTTATACCAAACTGTAGGGAATTGATAGCGCTACAATATTCTGAAATAAAAAAAACGGTGTAGGGGGGTTCCAGACGAGCTAGGGGGCTCCAAAGGGGGTCGAAAAAAATTTTTTTCATTGAAAATGGAATTCGACCGTTGATTCGTAAAGTACTCTAAAAGTTACGCTAAACCCCCAATATTTAAGTCCCAACACTGATTAGTGCGCTACAAATTCGATTTTGAAATTTTGGTCCCATAGTTAAGCGGACCGATTTTCAGAAGGCGGTATCTCGAGCGTGGAGCGTCGAATCGGGATATCCTGTGCGGTGGTTATATAAGCTGTCCATCCGCCGAAGGGGGAGGGGGGTTACGGGGGGTCTGGCGCCGGGCCGGGGGGTCTGAGCCAAAATTTTGGGGGAGGGGCTGGGCACTAAAAAACGTTAAAAAATCGAAAAAATCGCAATTTTTTGGCTAAAAATCGCTAATTTGGGCTGAAATACAGCTAAAAAGTGCTGTTTTGCAGGCGATTTTGGTAATTTTTGTGTCTGAAATTGTAAAAAATCGCAAAAATTTGCTCAAAAAATTACTTGCCGGAAAAATCGTCTCGGGGGTCCCCATCCATTTCAGACACAAAAATTGCCAAAATCGCCTGCTAAACAGAACTTTTTAGCTGTATTTGAGCCTAACCTAGGGTAGTGGTACGGCACCATATTATATGGTCCATATATGGTGCTCCCACGTTCGGCGACTGTGGTGGTACCATATATGGTACGAAATCTGAACAGAGTAGTATCATAAATGGTACCGGTACCGGTAACAACGCGAAGGTAGGGGTACCATACCATATGAGGTGCCGGTACCATGTGGTACCACCACAGGCCCCGAACGTGGGGGTACCATATATGGTACCACTACCTAAGGTACCGGTGCCATATATGGTACATACCGGCACCTTATATGGTGTCGGTACCATAAACGGCGTTAAGTGCCTGACTTTATTATTTAGGTGCTGCCGTGCACTTTATTGGGCTTGCTGAGCTGCTCCCTAATTGCTCGCGTGAACGCACATGCCAAGTTCCGTCGACGAACTTTCACCAACGTCAGCACCTGTTCAGTCAGTCATTCCCATGTGGCAGTTTAGCGCATCTCCAGTCAGTCCCGTTCGCTGAGTGGCCATTTCCGAGAGAAACGCACCACCGCTGCAGTGATCGTGTTTCTGCTGACCGAACTGCCGCAGGGCGTGCTGACTATGATGAGTGCCGTGTTCACGGAGGACGTCTACTTCCACATCTACATCTGGTTCGGGGGTCTGCTGGACTTGTTGTCGCTCGTCAACAGTTCGGTCAACTTTCTCATCAGGTGCCTGACAAGCTCCGACTATCGCCAGGCCTTCATCAATTTCGTCAATAGGTACCTTTTTTAAAAATACAGACAGACGGATGGACAGATGGGTCAAACAGGTACAGCGCTCCAGGGGGTCTGTCCGTCCCAACCATACATGTAACAGGTCATCCGCCGAAGGGGGAGGGGGGTTACGGGGGGTCGGGCGCGGGGCCGGGGGGTCGGAGCCAAAATTTTGGGAGGGGGCTGGGCACTAAAAAACGTTAAAAAATCGAAAAAATCGCAATTTTTTGGCTAAAAATCGCTAATTTGGGCTGAAATACAGCTAAAAAGTGCTGTTTTGCAGGCGATTTTGGAAATTTTTGTGTCTGAAATTGTAAAAAATCGCAAAAATTTGCTCAAAAAGTTAATTGCCAGACAAAAATCGGAGGGGTTCGGGAAAATCGTCTCGGGGGGGGGGGGGGTACCAAACCGCCGGCGGGGGGTCGGGCCTAAGTCGGGTGGGGGCAGACCCCCAGACCCCCTGTAACATGTATGGTCCCAACCGGACTTGGGTCAGACCCCTTTCAGAACCTTCTAGAACAATTTTTCCGCCCCTGCAATTTTCTGGCAAGATCAAACACTAAAATTGCTAAAGGCGGCTGTAAAAGAGCACATTTAACTGTATTTCAGCCTACAGTAAATAAGCGATTTTTTTACGATTTTGAGCGTTTTTGGCACCAAACTCCGTTGCCTAGAATTACAGTGCATGTATCCCCTGTACAATACGATAGTGTTGTGACACAGAGCTAAGCATAAGACCTTTCGCAGACCAATTAAAGTGGAGGCAGTGTGTATCCGAGAGTTTGCAGAACGGTGCCCAGCAGACAAAATTCGCACTCGTCTCAGGGCAGCAGAAGCAATCGATCTCGCTCTCCAGACAGCACTGGCAACTATCAGTTGGGCATGGAGCGCACAAATTCCTGGAGGTTTCGCTTCCGCTCTGTCTCCCAATATCGGTCAACGGACGTCTGACTGCTGGACTGTATTGGTGTGGTTATCTGCTTTGCCGATGTACTGTATTTGTTTTTTTGAATAAAGCCTTCTCAATGTAAGATAGTGTTGTTATGACTACTAGTCAAAGTCAAAGTCATAGTTAATACTTTTGTGATATTGCAGTCAAACGGGCAGGTGGTCAAAGTCAACGTTTGACTACGTTCGTTACCATAAATACGTAGTCAAACGAAAACCAAGTAGTCAAACCGGTTGACTATGACTACATTTTCTTATAAGCAGCGGCTTTTCAAGCACATTTTATACATTTTTAAAGGTTTGCAACCAAATATTTTTTAAATTTGTTTCATTTCTTTGCTCTTTAGAAAACAAACAACCCTTTTCTCTAAAATTGTGAACTGATAACAGGTGTCAGTCAGCAAATCTCTGCGTGATGCAAGGCAAATTCCACAGTTTCGTCAGCGTGAAAATTATGACAATACCTCTCTTATGTACAATACCTCTCTTATGGAGCAAAGAAGAACAAGAGAAAAATAAAAAACTACTTTGATTTTACATCAAACTAAAAGTGGGTATTTGTCTATTTTTTGCGGTGTCTTTCCGAAAGATGTTTTTTACATTGAAATTTTTTTGAAAATAAACAATTCTGAGTTACTTTTTAGCAGGTAACTGTACCATTTACATCAAAGTAAACAAATTGTGGCCTCAATCAAAGTGATTTTTGACTGTCACTTGGCGACTGAAGCATATAAATCGCTGAAAATGTCAATTTTGCTCTGGCTCACAAAGTAGTCAAACCGGTGGTAGTCAAATGGTTTGACTACAATATAGTCAAATTTGACTACCCTGGTATTGTACTCAAACGAGTGGTAGTCATAGTCATAGTCATAGTCAAACGAAAATTTTGGTATTGTAACAACACTAATGTAAGATAGGATGATACGATATGCGTACTTGGTGGGTGAAAATAATTTGTCATCAAGCAATGTTAGGTAGTCTCTAAGTCTGTTGAGCATTATAACTGTTGAGCATTATTTGCGACCATTATAACTGACCGGCTCTAAAGCACAGTTATTCTTCTAATAATGGCATGCTCTAATTCTTGCCCTGCCTACAAAGAAGCCTCAACTTTGCGGTCACTCCTTGCAACGGTAAAGGTGCATTGATACTCGTGTAGAAAAAGATCGCCAGGCGAATTTTTTCCGTAGAAAAACTGTCGCTCCATGTAGATAAAAATTCTCTGCTCAACACACACTTTTTTGCGAATTTCTTCCAAATTTTCCGCCGTTTGAGCGCTCTCCTGCATCGTTATAGTCGTTTCGCACTAAAACAATATCATTTACACATTCCTGCCATTGAAAATTAAATATAAAAAAGGCCGGCGACAAAAAATAATTCAATTTTTTACTACATTTTTGTCGCCAGCGGAAAGGTCTCGCGTGGCGTTTGTGCGCGTTTCATACTTTAAACGAGTTTTTCTACAAAAGTATGAATGCACCTTAACTCTGGTTCGTTGGAACATGCAAAAAATCGCCCTGCAAGAACATTTTAGGACACGGCGACAATAATAGGTATTTCTGCTTGCTATGCTATGAGCTTATTTCTTCAACTTCGTCCAATGCGGTTTATTGCTTCAGACATTTATGCTCTTCAGTTACAAACTTCTAGCAACAATGCACAGAAAATTGTGACAATTACAGCACAGACAAAATCTAAAAATGGGTAATTTACGCTGGCAAACCAGAATACGTCATGATTATTGCGGCTATTGTTTTGTTCTGGTAGCACAGTTAATCAATTGAAGTATTGAACAGTAACGCAACAATACAAAAATACAATATGTATGGGTAAAAGCGAAAGATTATATACTATCCCAAAACACCTATGTACTGTGCGCATAAAGACAAAGAGATATACCGGTATGCATTTCACGACACTCCCAAGCGAAAGGTAATCGTGGCTACGCTACGGCGACAATGAGTTCACAAATGACGCAAGGTAAACTTTGTAATATAATACGGGGTGCCAAGCAATGATAGCTAAATATGATAGAAAAAATTAAACTACCGATAATGAGGGTATTTTAATGTGGATTTATAATATGCACAAACTCAAAGATTAGCGCCAATATACCACCACTCAATAATTGAGCTCCGGGGAAGAAGGGCTATCATTGTAAGGCACCCTGTAGACAGCCCGGCTACAAAATTAGCTAAATCAACACAAAAGCGGCATCAGTTCTGTCCCGTGGGAGCAGGTCTCCCAGACGCGTCCAAGCACTGGTTTCAGGGTCAAACACCTCCACCGACTGTTGAGCGTTGTCTGGATTTTCTCCATCAATGCCACTCACCGCATACAATTTTCCATTCACCGCCTTCAGAGTTCCTCCTTTCCTTTTCTCTGTCATAGACGGCACACCACTCCAACTGTCAGAAGTAGGGCTGTACTTTTCACAAGAGGCCAAGTACACTGAGTTTTGACTTTGACCCCCGCAGACAAAGATCTCCTCTTTCAGAACGGCCACAATGGCCTGGTCTCGCGGAGAACTCATATTTGGTCTCTGCCGCCACGGCCCATTCGGTAAAGCGAAGCTGTACATCAGCTTCAAAGCAGTCAGACCATCGTAACCTCCAAGCAGATAGAGCGTGTTGTCCAGATAGACTAGCCGAGAGACCTGAGCTGTAAAGGGTGCTGGGGGTATGAGTTGCCAGTCAAATTCTGTGCCATCTTTGCACAACTTGCCGCAGGCGTTTGTTAGACTGGCATTCTCCACGTCGTACCCACCACACAGGTAGAGACAGTGGTCAACCATGGTTGCTGCTGGTCGGTGGAGCCTGTTCGACTGGAGAATGGCCGGTTCGGAGCTGACTGTGAAGTTGTGACTGACCAGGTCCAGGATGAGCACTTGCTTCAAGTTCTCGTCTGAGGAGTCACCCCCGACCAACGCCACAGTACCGTCGCTGAACAGTTGGGCCCCTTGGCTTGATGCGTAGAAACGTGAGTGAGGCAGGTTCAAGATGAGACTCTGAGCTGTGCCGGAGGCTGGGTCCAACAAATCCATGGTGCTTGCCTGATCTGCTGCGCCTGCGCCTCCGAGCATTAGGACCTTACCTAGAGTGCACCCAAATAAGACCACTAGTCATCTGATAAGCAGTGACACAATTCGTTTTAACTAATAGAGATCCAGTGCATAACACAGACTGTCCAAAAAAACCGAAATTTACTTCCAGCTTTGGTTTGAACTGATGGATTTTGTGTAGCTTTTGGTCTCATCTGAAAGAGCGCGCCATGGCCGGTCGATTGGCTGTTCGCTGGCCAAAATGAAGCATTGAGCTGGATACTGTAACTTCTGTTTTTCAGTTTTTAATGCTTTTATCACTGCTTCTGCCTCAAATTCGAAATCGAAAGTGTAGACTAAGGTTGGAGAAAGGTTGCCTCTAGTAACCAATAAGCAAGAACTAAATGCTGTAACTTATTAACCCTAAATAACATACCGTTTGTTTGGCTGTCGTAAAGTTTACGCACTTCACGACAGCCAAAAAAAATCACAGCTTCGTTATCTTCACGACAGCCAAATTTTTTGGCTGTCGGGAAGCGGTTCACGACAGCCAAGTCAATTTACTTCACGACAGCCAAACGCAAACTTCACGACAGCCACTAAAAATTAATGAAAATGTAAAAAAAAGAAATAACGAATAGGTACAAACAGTGGCGTATCCAGGATTTCGGAAAGGGGGTTGTAAAATTTTGAAAGTGCCTGGTTGGGCCGCTGCCCAACCAAGGCAAGAAAATTTAGCAAAATTTGCCTTCAAAAACGCGTTTAAAACACATTTCAGGCTTAAAATTAACAGAAATTACAAGTTTTAGTAGGTAAAAGTGGCCTGGTTGGGGTTACCGTTGTCAAGTAAATTAGTTTAGTAATTTACTTACTTTTTAATTTACTTGCACCTCCACAAAATAATTTACTTACTTTTTAATTTACTTTGACCGATTTACCAACAATTAAATTTGATTTTAATTTACTTTCAACTTCTAATTAAATTCTAATTTACTTTTCTATGCAAAAAATTGCCGAAAATACCACCAAATCACCAAATATCTGAGTATGGATTTCTGGTAAACTGATGGCACTATGAATCTAACTCCATCCTTTTGTTAAGCTTCATGTTTTTGGTAAAATCAGTTGTTCAGAAATGCATTATAATTAGTTTCTCTAGGAGCAAAGCAACAGATGTAAAGCTTTGGCTAACACTGTAACTTATGGACAGACCGGGATTTGATGAAACAAAGGGGTTTTCATGCATCAGTGCATACATGTATCAGGGGGTCTGGGGGTCTGCCCCCACCCGACTTAGGCCAGACCCCCCGGATGGGGATCCCCTGAGACTATTTTCCCGACCCCCCTCCAATTTTTCTGGCAAGTAATTTGTTGAGCAAATTTTTGCGATTTCTTACAACTTCAGACACAAAAAATAGCCAAAATAGCCTGCAAAACAGTACTTTTTAGCAGTATTTCAGCCCAAATTAGCGATTTTTGACGATTTTTAGCCGAAAAATTAAGATTTTTTCGATTTTTGTGGGTTTTTAGTGCCCAACCCCTCCCAAAATTTGGGCTTAGATCCCACGGCCGCCGCCAGACCCCCAACCCCCTCCCCTTCGGCAGATGACCTGTGATGTATGTGATGGTTGCACGAAAACTGTAGCTAAGATTTCAGAGAAAATTGTGTTGAATGATCTGCTGCATTGCAGCTGGGTTTCCATTCTCAACAGTGAGAGCATACTGTATGTACATTCTTTGGTTAAATAGACAGACAGAAAAGGCACAGGATCACACAAAAGTTACATGCGAGAGCCAAAACTACCACAGATCGAATAGTCAATGAAGCAAATTACGAGTAAATTAGAAGTAAATTGAAAGTAAATTTTTCAGGCTTTTCGACCTAATTTAATTTACTTTTTACTTGCTTCGCCATTTTCGTCAGAGATTTAATTTTATTTTAATTTACTTGCCACTTAATTTACTCTTCTTAAGTAAATTATTTTCGAATTTAATTTAATTTTAATTTTAATTTACTTGACAACGGTAGTTGGGGTTCTGCCCGACCAGGGCGAGAAAATTTTGAAAATTTAGCCTTCAAAACGCATTTAAAAGGCATTCTCAGCGCAAAATAGACAGTTTTGGTTCATAAGTCATTAGTTTCACTTATCTTTGACAGACTTTCTCTTCCTACCTCTACCGCAAAGGGGGTCTACCCACCCTACACCCCCTGGATACGCCACTGGGTACAAAGCAATAACTCTAGTCCACGAGTGGGTTGGATACAGCTTTTGCCAAGTGGCTCCAGTTCAGTTCAAGGAATGTCTGGAAGTGTATTGGCGCATATTCTCCACTTTCTTAGCGCTCTGGAATAATGGTTACTTTAGGCAGGCTAAGCTTTCAGCAAATTAGCATACACCTTCGATTACGAATTTGAGGCAAAAGCTGTGATAAAAGCAATAAAAACTGAAAAAGAAGTTTCTGTGTGCTGAACTTGTTCACTTTTAACTGTTACAGTTCCCGACTCAGTGGTTTCTTTTTGGCCGTCGACCAGAGAGTCGATCGGCCATGGCGAGCTCTTTCAGATGAGATCGAAAGCTAAAAGTTCCGTCTGCTCAAACTAAAACTGAAAGTAAATTCACGTCTTTTGGACAACCTCTGCTCTGTACTGTAAGTACCTTGAGTCTGAAACTTAGCTGAGATGGGTTTATTAGCCGCAGCAATCGTTTGGTAGAGGGTGAAGCCTGGAGCTGACTCGTATCTGCCAATGACACTAGCAAATTGGGTGTACAGCTCACACTCGGCTGTGGCTTCATTGGTGGCAAAACTGACACATTTGTTTGATTTCTGGCACAATCTAGCGCATGAAAACTTTGTTTGCCCTTGGTGAACGTCAACTAGGTTAGTGATGAAGGTATGGTTTAGAGGCATTAGCTTGTGGCTGGCTTTGAGGATTTTGTATGTCTTTTGCACACCTGCAAAACAATTGCCAATGCCTGTAGATTGCCAACTGCAGGGTCGGTCGGTCGGTCGGTCGGTCGGTCGGTCGGTCGGTCGGTCGGTCGGTCGGTCGGTCGGTCGGTCGGTCGGTCGGTCGGTCGGTCGGTCGGTCGGTCGGTCGGTCGGTCGGTCGGTCGGTCGGTCGGTCGGTCGGTCGGTCGGTCGGTCGGTCGGTCGGTCGGTCGGTCGGTCGGTCGGTCGGTCGGTCGGTCGGTCGGTCGGTCGGTCTTACTTTGTACCATCAGAACAGAGGAACAAGAAACAGAGAACATCAAAATAATGTTGGCTATCATCGTCGTTCATCTAGCGCCAGAACTGACTGCCTGCTGGTAGGTAAAGCGTTTGGCCAGAACAAATTTGACCGTCGCTATATCGCGGTGCGATTAGCAACGGTGTCCTTGACGATTTGAGCTATCAAACCTAATGGGTTAATCAATTTTGGTAATCATTAATGCTGCAAAATGGAACGGTTTGATCTGCCACATGGCGCGTTAAAGTAATTAGATATTCAGTGGAGCAAATAGGCAAAATTTTCAATTACCGATTTATCACGCAAAGCTGGAACAAAGTTGGACAAATGAAAGTGTAGTCACAGACAGACTTCACTTCAGAGAAATGACTTTGTTTTATCTCTGCAGCGTACTGTACCTACTGAAGAGTTTGATAGTTTGTGTGAGTGTTTGTATTGTTGAATTACCGAGCGATTGTGTGTGTGCGTGTTTGTTGTGTTGTGTGCCCAAACTTTACTAGTAAAGACCTCCACTTCTCTTTCATTGGTGCCGAAGAGACCCGGGAGACCACCTTCATTCCATTCTACTACCAGTTCAAGTTCTACTACCCAGCTTCTCTGTTTCCAATTCTCGGTTCAAGTGTTCCTCGGTTCCGTGATCATCAGGCACAGCCGTGCCCCATCCGATGCTCACATGACGACACCTACCTTTCATGAATCCCTCCGACTTCTACGAGAACAAAGCCAGCGTGATCTCGAGCAGCAACGGCAATGGTGGATCGAACAACAGCAGCGTGATCTCGAGCACCAGCAGCGCCTTGACCGTATGTTCGACCAGTACCTGTCTTGGTGCAGCAAGGCTCCTGTGAAAGCAGAAGCGGCTGTGTGTTCTGGCACTTCGGATGTCCAAGTCGGCTCATTAAACACTCCCTTCACTGGGTTAATGGTCGATCCTCCTTTCTGTGGGCATTCTCCTATCAAGTCTGATCTCTACATCCCGCTGTCCTTTGGTAACGATCGCACCAAGTTTTCGGCTATCATCAATACTGGAGCACAGGTCAACGTCATTAAGAGTCAGTCTCTGAACTGATCGAGTTTTGGCCCTTTGCCCTATTCAGACCCAAAATTGAAACTTTGGCCTAGAGAGCTGTAAGTTGATACACTAACACATATCGATAGGTTATGTAACCACCGCAAAGGATTTCCCGATTTGACGCTCCAGTTCCGAGATACAGCCGTCTGAAAATCGGCTCGCTTAACTATGGGACAAAAATTTCGAACTTGAATTTCTTTCCTGCTAAAAACAGTTGAGACCTAGAATTTGGGGATTTTACGTAACTTTTAGAGTACTTTAAGAATTTTTGGTCGGTTTTCGATTTTGACGAAAAAAATTTTTTTCGACCCCCTTCCCGCCCCCCTAGCTCGTCTGGAACTAGTGTTGTTACAATACCAAAATTTCCGTTTGACTATGACTATGACTACCGCCCGTTTGAGTGCAATACCAGAGTAGTCAAATTTGACTATATCGTAGTCAAACCATTTGACTACTACAACCATTGGTTTGATTACTTTGACTACTTTCTGAAACATAGCTGAGTAGACATTGTCGGCGATTTGTTTGGTTCAGTCAACCTGAAGTGGCTGTGATTGCATCTGTAAATCGTTTACTTCGAAATGAATTGTATAATTAGCCGCAAAAACGAGCGCATGAGTGCATATTTGTTTTTTTCTGTCGAAATCTTCGATACAAGAGAAAAAATGCTGCAGAAAAATAGGCGCAAAAATAGAACAAAACGCCTTTTGCATGTGAAACCATGAGAATTCTTTAGTTCTTTCATCTCATGTTCTTCTTTGCTGCTCAAAACGTTTCTGGAAAGGTATTTTTCTGTTCGTAAAGTATGTCATATTTTTACTCTTCCTCACGGAAAATCTTGATCAACCAGAGATTCCCTGACTGACACCTGTCATTGCTTCAGAGTTTTTTAAAAATAGGTTGTTTGGTGATGGCGTTCTAAACTTCTTTGAAACGTAGCAAGTTTGCAAAATATTTTGTTGCGAACAGCAAATAACTGGTATAAGGTAGGTGAAAACCTTGCTGCTTATAACAAAACGTAGTCATAGTCAAACCGTTAGACTATCTGGTTTTCGTTTGACTACGTATTTATGGTACGGAAGGTAGTCAAACTTTGACTTTGACTACCTGTCCGTTTGACTGCAATATCACAAAAGTATTAACTATGACTTTGACTTTGACTAGTAGTCATAACAACACTATCTGGAACCCCCCTATGTGGGTTTTTTATTTCAGATTACTGTAGCGCCATTTGCTAGCTACAGATTAGTGCAGCCCACGGCCCGGGGTTTTGGAGTAAATTGACTTCAAATGGCTGAAAATCGCATTTTTTTCCAGTTTTACTATGGGACAAAATTTCGAACATGAATTTCTTTCCTGCTAAAAACAGTTCGGACCTAGAATTTGGAGATTTCGACCCCCTTCCCGCCCCCCTAGCTCATCTGGAACCCCCCCCCCCTATGTGGGTTTTTTATTTCAGATTACTGTAGCGCAGCCCATGGCCCGGGGTTTTGGAGTAAATTGACTCCAAATAGCTGAAAATCGAAATTCAACTTCGAAATTTTGTCCCATAGTAAAACTGGAAAAAATGCGATTTTCAGCCATTTGAAGTCAAATTACGTCAAAACCCAGGGCCGTGGCTTATCGTGCTTGGCACCAATCTGTAGCTAACAAATGGCGCTACAGTAATCTGAAATAAAGAAACCCACATAGGGGGGGGTTCCAGACGAGCTAGGGGGCGGGAAGGGGGTCGAAAAAATTTTTTTCGGCAAAATCGAAAACCGACCAAATATTCTTAAAGTACTCTAAAAGCTACGTAAAACGCCCAAATTCTGGGTCTGAACTGTTTTTAGCAGGAAAGAAATTCAAGTTCGAAATTTTGTCCCATAGTAAAACTGGAAAAAATGCGATTTTCAGCCATTTGAAGTCAATTTACTTCAAAACCCCGGGCCGTGAGTTATCGTGCTTGGCACCAATCTGTAGCTAACAAATGGCGCTACAGTAATCTGAAATAAAAAAACCCACATAGGGGGGTTCCAGACGAGCTAGGGGGGCGGGAAGGGGGTCGAAAAAAATTTTTTTCGTCAAAATCGAAAACCGACCAAATATTCTTAAAGTACTCTAAAAGTTACCTAAAACCCCCAAATTCTAGGTCCGAACTGTTTTTATCAGGAAAGAAATTCAAGTTCGAAATTTTGTCCCATAGTAAAACTGGAAAAAAATGCGATTTTCAGCCATTTGAAGTCAATTTACTTCAAAACCCCGGGCCGTGGGCTATCGTGCTTGGCACCAATCTGTAGCTAACAAATGGCGCTACAGTAATCTGAAATAAAGAAACCCACATAGGGGGGTTCCAGACGAGCTAGGGGGGCGGGAAGGGGGTCGAAAAAATTTTTTTCGTCAAAATCGAAAACCGACCAAATATTCTTAAAGTACTCTAAAAGCTACGTAAAACGCCCAAATTCTGGGTCCGAACTGTTTTTAGCAGGAAAGAAATTCAAGTTCGAATTTTGTCCCATAGTAAAACTGGAAAAAATGCGATTTTCAGCCATTTGAAGTCAATTTACTTCAAACCCCCGGGCCGTGGGCTATCGTGCTTGGCACCAATCTGTAGCTAACAAATGGCGCTACAGTAATCTGAAATAAAAAACCCACATAGGGGGGGGGTTCCAGACGAGCTAGGGGGGGCGGGAAGGGGGTCGAAAAAAATTTTTTTCGTCAAAATCGAAAACCGACCAAAAATTCTTAAAGTACTCTAAAAGTTACGTAAAATCCCCAAATTCTAGGTCTCAACTGTTTTTAGCAGGAAAGAAATTCAAGTTCGAAAATTTTGTCCCATAGTTAAGCGAGCCGATTTTCAGACGGCTGTATCTCGGGACTGGATCGTCAAATCGGGAAATCCTTTGCGGTGGTTACATAACCTATCGATATGTATTAGTGTACCAACTTACAGCTCTCTAGGCCAAAGTTTCAATTTTGGGTCTGAATACTGAAACTCGATCTGACCAGAGAACGACTCTTAAAGCAGTAAAACTACAGTGGAATCGAGATGAGCATATATCGTCTCAATGATCAAGGCAATATCACTAACAGTCAGCCAAACAAACAAACAGTAATGATATTTAACCTGTACTAAACTGTATTTAACCAAATAGACAAGAATATCTTTGTGCTTGGCTTTTAGGTAAAAGTCGTCATACTGTAGTCGATATATCGACCCTTTTTCCAATATCGATGTCGATATCGATATCGCGATATTTCGCATCGATATTTTCGATATTTTTTGGGCAAAAAGTAGGGCAAAAACAAAACTGACACCAACTTTCTCTCTCTGGAACAGTAAAAAACAGTTTTTCCTGGACAACTCAGAAATCAATGGTTGCCAAAACCTATATAACAGAGGCATGATAGCTCTCAGAAACATCAATTTCTCGGCATTCTCAGCTTTCAGACAGCAACGTTTAGGTTCTTAAGAGCCGGTTTTTCTAGGAATCGACTTTTGCTCCTTAACTACCGGACAAATCTCAACTTTTTGTCTCCGATTTGGCTAAAATTTTGTATTTTGGTTTAATTCGACCTAAAAAGACATTTTATCAGCTTCCCGGCCATTTTTGAGAGGGTCACTTTTTCGACCCAACCTCAGATTTCGGCTTATAACTCGGGAACGAATCGATGTAGAAACTTGGGGATTGCATGCTTAGAATCAGAAGAGCGTTCTCTTTCAAACGATACCCTACTCGACCAAATTTCTGACAAAAATTATTTTTCGAATCCCTTCCGGGCCCGATTTGAGCCCCGATAACACCGAGTCCGAACTTTTTATTTCATGGAAATGTAGCGCTATCTATTCCCTTTCGAACGGACAAAAAAATCGAGGAAAAAAAGCGGGGTCAAATTGAGTTTTTGGGCCTTGAAAGTAGAGTGCGAACAATACCTAGAAAACCCAATACCCCAATACCCAATACCCAATACCAATACCTGAGACCCCCAATACCCCAATACCCAATACCCAATACCCAATACTTGTGTAGCTGGGCTAAAAATTGCATTTCACTGGACAGGTACATTCCAGTTGTGTACAAAAGATTTTTTGCACTGCGATTAAAATTTTTAAGAGGCTTGGTTGGGCCGCTGCCCAAGCAGGGCGAGAAAATTTTGAAACATTAGCCTTTCAGAAAGCATTTAGAAGCCATTTTGGGCGTTAAATTAGCAGAAATTATCAGTTTTGGTACTTATTATTTCGTAATTCAGTCGTGCTTCTTACTTCCGGCGAATTTTTTCCTACAATGTACATGTAACTCTGCCGGAAATTGTGTGCACCACCACAATAGCCATGCATGCTACATGCACTACGGTACTGGTACATTATTACATTTCTAATGTCACCATTTTTATTTTAGATAAGAACCGACGATAGACGACACACCAAGAGACGGAGGGGTTAGCAAAAAACGACGTCACTTTTTTCGGAATTTTAGGGAACTTTGATTGCATTATTTTCAATTTAATAATATTCTGTCAAATTTTTCTACATATAGAAAAGCTTCCCAGAGTCGTTGTAGCGATCTATTCAATTGATTGTACCGTATGGTAACAAGAAAACATGACAGTACTGTATGTACTGCACTTTTATCGGGGCGGGGGGTAAACCGAAAACAACGTCGCTTTAGGGGAGGGGGTCCCCAAGAAACGACGCAAGGCGATTTTGGGGGAAAGGGGCCCCGAAAAATCGGGATTTTGGATGGATGGCTCCTTAAGGCGAAAACAGCTTTCTAAACCGAATAATCGATCAACTTTTTCGATTTTTTCAGATCAATTTTTCAGGTCAACATCGATTTTTCTCTATTTTAACCTGTCCCAATTAGTATTGGGTATTGGGGGGGAAAACCCCAATACCCAATACCCAATACCCAATACCTGGAAAACACCCCAATACACCCAATACCCAATACCCAATACCCAATACCAGTTCGCACTCTACTTGAAAGTTGAAAATCCCAGACATTTTATATAAATTTGCCTTCAGCAGGCATACACTGCAAAGAGCAGAACATGGTCAATTATGAACCGATCTCCAAGATTTCTGCCATACATATTACACAGTATCTCTTGCATACATTGCACAATTCTTGACTTGCTTAATGCTTTCTGACGCGAGTGACATGGCTTCTGGCTTATATTTAAAAGATAATGAAGTCGCAAGTCAAATTTGCGTTGTGCCCTGATTAGTAGCTGATCACAGAGACTGTTTTCAAGCTTGAAGTTTTGTTTTTGACAGTGACAACACTGGTCTAGCTATCCAAAACGTACCAAGCATGGATAAAACGCATTCCATTTGTTTAGGCTCTGCTCGCTGGATGGAATTTGTATCATGTAGAATCTGCGGCTTGGCATGACACTGATTGAAATGTTGGATACAGACCTAAAATTAGTTGCTATCAAATTAGCGTGGTGCACTGATTAGTAGCTAACCAATGAAGAGTATTTTATTGTTTTGTGTGAGTGTTTGCGTGTATTCTTGTTGTGTAGTCGCTTTTGAGTGATTGTGCTGCATTGTGTTGTGTTTTACTAGTACCCCAAACCCATAAACTCCTTCACCATAGAGCCTAATGATAGTTAATTCATACTCCTTCTTGAAAAGTGGCTGTTAGATTGAGTTTGCTCGACATACTGTACATACATGTATATAGTGAATTGAAAGAATGCGTGATTCCAGGAGTGTTCGTATTATTGAGCTGTTGAGTCGTTGTGTTTGTGACTGTGTGTGTTTCCGTTGTGTCAGCAACTAACCAGTAAAGCCAACTTTCGTTTCATTGGTGCCAAGACCCATTGAACCTCCCTTCACAGATCTTCTGACTCATCAGTTTCTTATGTTCAAGTTCCCAAGTTCCCCTTCGCTTCAACCAGCAGTTCCATTGCGTGATCATCAGGCACAGACATTTGATGCTCACATGTCATCCCCTACATTCCTCGATCGTCTCCAGCCTCTATGATCGCAGTATCAGTGGAATGTCGAACAGTGGCAGATGGAACAACAGTGACGTGATCGAGAGTGGCAGATCGAACAGCAACGATGGCAGACCAAACAGTGCCAGCATGATCGCGAGCAGCAGCAGCACCTTGATCGTATGTTCTCCCGGTGTTGGTCTCGGTACAGCAAGGCTCCCGTGAAAGAGGAAACGGCTTTGTGTTCTGGCACTTCGGATGTCCAAGTCAGCTCATTAGAAACTCCCTTCAGTGGGTTAATGGTCGATCCTCCTTTCAGTGGGCATTCTCCTATCAAGTCTGATCTCTACATCCCACTGTCCTTTGGTAGCGATTGCACAACGTTTTTGGGCACAGGTCAACATCATTAGTTCTTCAGTTGCAGATCACACAAAGGCTCACTGGTTGCGTCATATTCTCCAAAGTCGCACTTTTTGAAACTGAAAAACTGATGAGCCGGAAGACTTGTGAAGGGAGGTTCAATGGGTCTTGACACCAATGAAACGAAAGTTGGCTCTACTGGTTAGTTGCTGATTCGCACAACACAACAGAAACACACAATCACATATGCAACGACTCAACAGCTCAATAATACAAGCACTCCTGGAATCACGCATTCTTTCACTATATACATGTACATGTAGTACAGTATGTCGCGCAAACTCAATCTAACAGCCACTTTTCAAGAAGGAGTACAAATTAACTATCATTAGGCTCCATGATTAGCTACTAATCAGTGCACCACGCTAATCTGACTTATAGTGACCAATTTTAGGTCTGTATCCAACATTTCAATCAGTGTCATGCCAAGCCACAGATTTTTTACATGATACAAATTCCATCCAGTGAGCACAGCCTAAATGGAATGCATTTTATCCATACTTGGTGCATTTTGGATAGCTAGACCAGTGTTGTCACTGTCAAAAACAAAACTTCAAGCTTGAAAACAGTCTCTGTGATCAGCTACTAATCAGGGCACAACGCAAATTTGACTCGTGACTTCATTCTCTTTTAAATGTAAGCCAGCAGCCATGTCACTCGCGTCAGAAAGCATTAAGCAAGTTTAAGCAAGTCCAGAATTGTGCAATGTATGCAAGAGATACTGTGTAATATGTATGGCAGAAATCTTGGAGATCGGTTCATAATTGACCATGTTCTGCTCTTTGCAGTGTATGCCTGCTGAAGGCAAATTTATATAAAATGTCTCGGATTTTCAACTTTCAAGGCCCAAAAACTCAATTTGACCCCGCTTTTTTTCTTCGATTTTTTTGTCCGTTCGAAAGCGAATAGATAGCGCTACATTTCCATGAAATAAAAAGTTCGGACTCGGTGTTATCGGGGCTCAAATCGGGCCCGGAAGGGATTCGAAAAATAATTTTTGTCAGAAATTTGGTCGAGTAGGGTATCGTTTGAAAGAGAACGCTCTTCTGATTCTAAGCATGCAATCCCCAAGTTTCTACATCGATTCGTTCCCGAGTTATAAGCCGAAATCTGAGGTTGGGTCGAAAAAGTGACCCTCTCAAAAATGGCCGGGAAGGTGGTAAAATGTCTTTTTAGGTCAAATTAAACCAAAATACAAAATTTTAGCCAAATCGGAGACAAAAAGTTGAGATCTGTCCGGGAAGAGTCGATACTTAGAAAAACCGGCTCTTAAATGCACTGCACTGAAGAGCCGCTCACTCCACACACTTGAAGCAGAAGCTTTGGGGTAATAAATTTTCAAATACTGAAGGGGTACCGCCGGACTGATGGGTGGTTGAAAGAATGGTAAGCAAACAAAGTCCGATTTTTTACTAAAGTCAACGTTTTTTGGCATATTTGTCATTAACATAAGTTAAAATACGCTATTCTGTCTGAGCTCTTTATGCCTAATGAGGGTGGAGCATAGGCCTGAGGGGATCAACCTTTTTATTGAAGGGCTTAAGAAGCGCCCCTACCTTTTCTGCCATTCTCTGCTTAATTGATATCAGATCGCTGATTGCATCGAGAGCAATTTGGTCTTTCAAATTCTCAGATTTTCTTGCATATCTATAAATATCGACATCGATATCGACATCGATCGATATTGAGCTGAAAATATCGATATCGATATCGAATATCGACGAATTTTGATATCGTCGGAACACTAATTAGAACCATTGGACCGCCCTGCAATATAGCTTACTTTTAATGAAAAACAGCAGCATAACTACGCCTCTTCCAGCCTTTCAATTTGGCTACCGTAGTAGATGTTGTTTTCGTGTTGAAACTCAAAGACTGTTTTGAGTACGGTAGCTACGTAGAGACGAACAGATATAACAGAATCGAAAATTGTTGCACAAAACAGCAACGAAGTGCATTCCGAATGGCCTGTACACTAGTGATGAATTAAGCAGTATCAGCACTTTTGTATGTTAAAACTGCTTCTTATGTGAGATTTTACTGAACAAATATCAATCACTTGAGTACAGTTGTCACCTTTTTACAAAACCGTTTACAATCTTTGTATGCATCGTCCGTATCATAACCTCTGAACTAGGAATTTTCCAATTCAAAGGCACAGCTACTACGTACTACTACTTTGCTTCACCAATTTTGTAATCAGTTCAGTCTCTGTGGCATCGAAAGGGGTTCCGTTTTTGTGCAGGACACAGTGGAACCAAAGCTTGGGTGGATGGGTATAATTTCTAGACCAGGAATTCCACGGGTAAATGCTCTGCGTTTTGCCATTAACCCATCCCCAATTAAACGCCCAAATGTTGTGCTTTTTAGCGAAAGGTAGAATGTCCTTTATAGTGCTTCCTAGTGGTCTAGCCATGTATTCAGTGCAAATCACAGGACGGCCGAGTGGTTTCAGTTGATTTTGGTAGTAGGCTCTGAATTGCGGAAGCTTTTGGTAGTTGTGGAAACTTATTATATCTGAATTGTTGGTCTGAACGTCTATAATTGGCCTGTAGTCGGTGTACAAGGCTAAGCCTGATGTTAAGGGCTGGGAAGGGCTGGCCTGTCGAGCCCAGATAAATGCCTTTTCTAGAAGAACAGCCGTCTTTTGTGGCTTGTCAGCCGGGTCATTGTATGTTCCTGAAAGAAAAATATTAGAAGCGCGGGATCTTAAAAATAAAACGTTACCTTCGTTTTTTAGTCCTGGTTCATTATAGAGATCCCACATAAGCACTCTTGGATCCTTGCCAAATTTAGTTAGAATGCCTTTTATGTAAGGCTTTATTAGGAGCTTCTGAGCTGTTTCATTGTATAAAATGGCTAGTCCGGGGCATTGCACCCATCTAGACAAGATTACATGAGGTCTAGGAGGCTTCTGCGGTCCAGGTCTTGGGTTCGGATCCCAAACGTCATCCAGCAAAACAAACATAGGCCGGATTTTGTACTTATGGGCGATGGACAGAAACTGTTGAATCCGTTTCACAAAACCTCTGCTATCTTCATTCCACACCTGAAAGAGACCATAAGTTCAGGTGTTGTATTGTAGATGATGATGTAGAGTTACCAAGTAGTGCAAAAACACTCGAGCAGTGTTGATTCCAATCTCAGAGGCATATCCTAACTCTCTTTCAATGGTGACCGGGTCAAAAGTGGGGGCTTGCCAGAACTCGAGCTGATTTACTGCAGTGCTGGGAACGAAGTTCGGTCCCACCAACCAACCCTGTTTCTGATACCACTGGAAGGCTTTGAACGGGGGCCACTGTTTTTCTAAATATCTTCTTGCCTAAAATTTCGCTCAGTAGACGAGTCTACAACCTTTTCTTCCTTGCCTTTAGTTGCTGGTGTGAATGTGAACTAGTTTCACTACATAGGACCAGTGAAAAAATAGCCAGGTACAGATGTACAACACATCCACTCATGGTGATTGACTGGCCAACAAACTGCCTTATCAGTGGCTTTTTGCTGTGTAGCATTTGAAGTTCACTTTACTCAGCTATGTTTTATATACAAGTTTTTGTTTTCAGCCGTTAGATATGCGCTGAACCTACTGTTGTTTGAGTATACACATACACATTTACCATACACAAAAATACACATTGAAAAACAATGTAACAATGTGTATTTTTGTGTATGGTAAATAAAATACACATACACATTGAAAATTCGGATACACATTACCGTCCGTTTAAGTTTATTACAACGCACATGAACACTGGACAGACCAGTAAAGAACCCATAAAAGGCCATATGCTAGGCAATCACCGGGGTCGAACCCAGACATGGGCTAGCATTTCGGCTGAGGGGGGGGGGGGTAGAATTTTCAATTCCTGAGGGGGGGTAGGAGCGCCTGAGGGGGGCTGAGGGGGTGGTAAGCCAAAAAGTCCGATTTTTGGCTAAAATCAAGGTTTTGTTGCTTATTTTTCATTAAAATAAGCTAAAATAAGCTATTCTGAGCTCATTTACACGTAATCCAGGCATATTTTTTATCGTAATTTTCTATACAAAATTCTTCCAAAAAATTCCTGAGGGGGGGTAGGGCCGGCTGAGGGGGGTAGGTCAGAGCCTGAGGGGGGCCAACCCCCCTCAGCCCCCCCCTTTGCCCATGTCTGGTCGAACCCCTACTATGTGTCTAACGCTGGGTGCATGGCAGGCAAAGTCCGTACACAAACATTACTCAAACTGCTTTGCTCAAAGCTTTGAAATGGCTTAAAGCAGCTCAATTGCAAACCTAGAGAGAGATTTTATTTTTCTAGCATTTCTAGCTCAAAATCTATGAAAAATTTGCATTTTCGGTACAATACACACAGAAATATACACATTATTTTGTTGAACGTGTATACACAAATTACCATACACATTTGACACTAATGTGTATACGCTGAAGAGTTTGATGATTGTTTTGTCTGAGAGTTCAAGTGTGTTTTTACTGTGTATTGGCTTTGAGTGATTGTGTTGTTGTGTTTGTGTTTTGCAGTTGCGCCTACTAGTTCATAAACTTCTTTCAACACTTACACATACACAAACTCATTTGGGAAATCCAATGCCGAACAACAGTAGCTGAACGAAGTACATAGTACATGGTACGAAACAAAGCAATGATACGTAGCCACAACAAGTATGATCGGAAAAAATAATAGGACTGGTAATATTTTTGGGCGCTGAGAGGGCTGACCCACCTCCAGGTTTTGATGAGCCCCTAGGCCCCCGCTAACCCCCAGGCCGCCGCTACCCTCACCCTCAGGAATTTTTGGAAGAATTTTGTATATGTAGAATATTGTGATAAATCCACTTCGAAAAGACCATACACATATATGTGTAGCTTCGTGAGTATGAAGAACGACTTCCGGTAAACGAAGCACGACTTCGGGTAAACGAAACACGACTTCGGGTAAACGAAACACGACTTCGGGTAAACGAAGCACGACTTCGGGTAAACGAAGCACGACTTCCGGTAAACGAAGCACGACTTCCGGTAAACGAAGCACGACTTCGGGTAAACGAAGCATGACTTCGGGTAAACGAAGCATGACTTTGGGTAAACGAAGAATGACTTCGGGTAAACGAAGCACGACTTCGGTAAACGAAGCATGACTTCGGGTAAACGAAGCACGACTTCGGGTAAACGAAGCACGACTTCGGGTAAACGAAACAGTTTCGGGAGCTTCCCCCCAAGGTGACTGACCCATGCATCCTGAAGCTATATAGTCAGAGGTAGTAGGAAGTAAGGTATAGTATCGGGTCACCCGAACAGCGGTTTCGGGTTACCCTAGAACCGAAGTACAAAAGCTGAACCAGTATATGTTTCGTGTAACCGAATCCGATTTTGCACAACCGAACTAAGGCCGAATACATGTCCCGATCTGAGACCCGAATCGTTTTTGCACACCCGAATTTAAATTCGAACCCAATTAGGCTGCCGTTGGAGCCGCTGCCTCGCCGCCCCTCACTTACTTCATTGTATTGGTTTGCTTTCATGCAGAGTGGTTGCGCGCGCCATGGCTGATGGTGCGGAAGACCTTCTGTAAAAGGGGGCTGTAAAATTTTGAAAGTGCCAGGCTAAGAAAATTAAAGAAAATTTGCCTTCAAAAAACGCGTTTAAAAGGCATTCTGAGCTTAAAATTAATAGAATTACAAGTTTTAGCAGTTTAAAGTGGCCTGCACTAGGGGAAAGTGCATGGCTCACGCTCAAAGAAAAGACACTACTTTTGTGTGCTACCGGTGTCAGATTCGGCTGTGCCCCGGTTTTTGCGACTGGTCTTTCCACACCAATGTGGAATCAGGGGAAGCGCGTTTGCGCTTCATGGGGGTTTGTTGGTCATTTTCGGTCTATAAAGATTCTTAGACATCGTGTGGTGGGGCGGAAAATGCGCTTCCTCTAGGCTCGGTTTTTTTGACGTATTTTGTGCCAAAAAGGGTCATTTTTGGGTGTTTCTTTCTCGCTCAGTTTCTCGCTCAGGTTTTTTTTGACGTATTTTGTGCCAAAAAGGGTCATTTTTGGGTGTTTCTTTCTCGCTCAGTTTCTCGCTCAGGTTTTTTTTTGACGTATTTTGTGCCAAAAAGGGTCATTTTTGGGTGTTTCTTTCAGCTGTAACTTTTGCGTTTGTGAACGGATCTGGCTGGTTTCTGCAGAAGTTGTAGAGGCTGTTGGGTTGTATGTTTTCTGAAATTTTCAGGGAAATCCATTTATTGGTTTTGAATTGACGACCTGAAAAAAATTTTGTTCGCGGGTCAGAATCGTCCCGGTTAGTATTTTTTTGCAGTTTTTCGAGTTTTTTTACATGTTTTTTTCGGTGTTTGGGATTTATTTTTTATATCAAATGTTCGGCACTTTGCGGGGAATCTGATGGTGCTTTTAGTTTTTCTGTAGTGTTTTTGGTTTTTGAGTTATTTTCGATCCAATTTTTCGATTTTGGTGGAATTTATTGCGGAACGAGCGAATGAGTTGTATCTTTGAAAATTTGAGGTTTACATTAGCTTGTCATAGGCTTCAATGCAAGAGTGCGTCGATTTGTCCACCTACTCCTGAAGTTGAGCCATGACCTTTTGAAGATAGGGTGGTTTTTGTATTTAAGCCCAAAAAACGCCTATATTGCCTTAAATACTTAATAAGCGAAAATTTTCTCCCTCTGGGAGGGGGCTGGGGAGGGGGTATGGGCAGGCGAGGGGGTAGACCCCTTCCCTTACCCCCTGGCCCATGTATGGCTGTAACTTTATAGAAAATTTTCAAACGACAGTATGTAATCCAGGGGGAAGTAGCATTGCGGTAAAATTGACGGAAAATTTTTACGCAACAATTTTACCGCAACAGTATGTAATCCAGCGAGAATTACGATTGTGATAAAATTTAAACAAAACTTTTCAAACAACAGTATGTAATCCAGCGAGAAGTAGCATTGTGGTAAAATTGAAAGAAAATTTTCAAACGACAGTATGTGATTCAGTGAGAAGTACCATCGTGATAAAAATTTTAAAAAAATTTTCAAGTGACAGTATGTAATCCAGTGAGAGGTAGCATAGTGGTAAAATTTAAACTACTTTTGACAGTAAACTAACTTTTCAAACGACAGTATGTGATTTAGTGAGAAGTACCATCGTGATAAAATTTAAACAAAAATTTTTAAACGACAGTATGTAATTCAGTGAGAAGTACCCTACCGTCATGCATCATGATAAAAATTAGACAAGATGTGCTGTTAAGTCATCCCATCATGGAAATGCATACAATTGGGGTCAAGGGAAACAAGAAAAAAGTTTCTTAGTGCTGGTACTGTCTGTTACGTTCTTGTATTTTGAAGTTAGCTAGGGGTTTCCCTAAACTGTCTCACACATGGGGTATGGTATGGTGTCTCGTGTAAAGGGAGGGATATCTCTGCAAATTATTCCCCATCACAATAGGGAATATATTAATAACGTGGGATTGTAGGTGTCAGTATCCAAGATGTAAAGAATAGGATATCAACTTTAGCTCCAAACCCCAACTAGCCAACAAACCCACCCCGCGCAATGGCAATCGCCACGGCACTGCTGAATGCGTCTGAGTCGTGTGCATCTTGTCTTGCGCTTATGGCTTACTGTTAACGGAAGAGCAGGTGGCTGCTCGTTCGGTAGGCCTATTTAAAGACAAACTAACAATTAGTAATCGAGGATTGCGGTTTGCGTAAGTGCACTGCCAGCAAACCGCTTTACACTGGAGCTTCTCTTTTGTCCTGGTCGCCATTCCGTAAACATGTTCTGTTACTAACAATGTGTGCAATAAACCTTATTAGTTATTACTTACTAACGCCAGTTGTTTTCTGTTCTATGGATCGATTCTAGGTCAAAATGCCTCCCGCCATGGAATAAGGGTCCCGACCACCCAGATGGCCAAATCTGAGCCTAAGGCTCATGCCCCGGTAGCCAGCTCGCTTCAACCGGTTTTCGTTTGTGTAGGCAGTGTACATTTTATGATCGAATAAAAGAACTAGATTTTGGAGTTTGCAGAGCTTAGATTGACGGCTGTTGAATAAGGGTCGTGACCAACCAGACAACATAGCTATGCATAGATATTTAGATCCACATCTTTTTTATGAGATTCCGTTCTTTACCCTCCATGTAGCTTTATAAAAATAGAGGTTAACAGAGAGTAGGGAGACTGCTTTGTCACACCTACTGGAAGTGCATTTCCCTGGTGGTACTATGGTAGATACGGCACCACAACCAGACAACCAAGTTCTGAGAGGAGCTTTGGGGGACTGGGCACTGGCTAACCGAATTGTTACTGAAGATAGGGTGAAATGGGCGGTAAAATCTTTCCAACCATATAAAACCCCTGGTCCAGACGGAATTTTTCCATCACTGTTGCAACAAGGGCTTGATATTCTTGTCAAACCTATGGTGCAAGTGTTTAGAGCATCAATAGCACTGGCTTACATACCTCAACTCTGGAGAGAGGTGAGGGTTGTTTTCATAGCTAAGCCAGGTAAGGAATCATATTCTAAGGCCAAATCCTTTCGACCAATCAGCCTATCCTCTTTCATGCTAAAGAGCGTGGAGCGATTGGTAGATAGGTGGTTGAGAGACGGGGTGCTTCGGCATGTACCGCTCCATCCTAGTCAACATGCTTACCAGGCAGGCAAGTCTGTGGAAACGGCCTTACACTGCTTGGTTGGTCGTGTAGAAAGAGCTTTAGAGCATCAAGAGTTTGCACTTGGAGCGTTCTTCGATATAGAAGGCGCCTTCTCCAATGCATCTTTTGCATCATTTGAACGGGCACTGAGGAGGCGGGGCGTGGAGTCCACCCTTATCCAATGGATTGGGTCCTTGGTCAAACTCCGTACAGTGACTGCTCAAATGGGGCAATGCAGCAGATCCATCAATACGCGCAGGGGATGTCCACAAGGAGGGGTTTTATCTCCCCTACTTTGGATACTCCTTGCTGATAGCCTGTTGGTGCGTCTAAACGGCTCATCGTTTTATGCGCTGGGCTACGCGGATGATGGAGTAGTTCTCGTGGTAGGGAAATTCTTGGACACTGTATGTGACCTCATGCAGAGGGCACTTACGGTTGTCCAAGGATGGTGTGAAGAAGAAGGTCTGGCCGTACAGCCGGACAAGTTAGAGCTGATCCTTTTCAGAAGGAAACGGCTGCTAACTGGGCTTAAGCTCCCTAAGACCTATGGGAAGCGGCTCCAGTTAGTAAAGCGAGTAAAATATCTGGGAGTCTATTTGGACTCCCGGTTAGATTGGGCAGTTCACCTTGAAACCAGATGCTCCAAGGCCAAAGCAGCTTTCTGTCAAGCCAAACGAGCTGTTGGGAAGAATTGGGGACTGTCTCCTAAGGTGGTCAAGTGGCTCTATGTTGTGACCATTAGACCTATGATAGCTTTTGCTGCTGTGGTGTGGTGGAAACGGACAAACCTGGAATGCGCAAAAGCACAGCTGGGCCGTTTACAACGACTGGCGTGTCTATGCATAACAGGGGCTCTACAAACAACACCCACAGCAGCAATGGAAGTTCTGTTGTGTCTTCCACCGCTACACACTTGGATTCAAGTGGAAGCGATGGCGACCTGCTACAGACTTAAAAGTACTAAGCAGTGGCACAGGGTAGGTCGTGGTCATTGTAGTGTTTGGGCACAATTGTGCGATTTATCGCCACTGTACCAATTCCCAAGTGACCAACAACTACCCAATTACGTGTTTGATAAGAAATATCAGGTCGACTTCCCGAGTAGGGAGGTCTGGCAGGGTAATACTCCTAATGCAACCGACACTCTCTACTGTTATACGGATGGTTCCAGGTTAACAGGTTTAGAGAATTCGGGAGCAGGAGTATTTATACAGAGACTGGGGGTAGAGGATTCCTTTCCCCTGGGAAAGTATGCAACAGTTTTCCAGGCGGAGGTCTATGCTATACTGAACTGCGTCAGGACTCCTGGATTAGTTAACTGTCTAGAGCAGAAGATCTGTATTTGCTCAGATGGTCAAGCAGCTCTAAGAGCAATAGTATCTCCACGCGTCAACTCTAAGTTGGTTGCAGAGTGTGTTAGGGAACTACAATGACTGGCGCTTTGTAAGAAGCTACAGCTGATGTGGGTACCTGGACACTCGGAAGTGGAGGCCCAACAGAGGCAGGGATCGCCGAGATCCAGCTGAAAGGAGGCATAGCACCAAAAAACAAACAGCAAATGCAAATGTGCACAGATTGTTGCGTAACCGTCACAGAAAAACAGATAAATTCGTCCCAAATGATGGTTCGGTGAGTTTAAACAATTATTCGGGTCACCCCTAACTATTCTTTGGGTGCAAAAAATGATTCGGGTGACCTCACAATCTGGATTCGGGTTACTCTTAACACAAACACAAACTTGCTTCGGAATTTCGGCAGCAAAATCGGGTCCTGTGGGGCAGGTAAGAGATAGACTCGGGTCACCTGAACCAAGACATTTTTGTACTTCGGAAAAAAAATCAACCGAACCTTTCAACCCGAACCGAAGGTTCGGAAATTTGGGTCATTTTAGCTCACAAAGAACGACTTCGGGTAAACGAAGCACGACTTCGGGTAAACGAAGCATGACTTCAGGTAAACGACCCAGTTTCGGGTTAAACGGTCTTTTCGAGGTTTATAAAAGTAGGTCTAGATGTGTAAATGAGCTCAGAATAGCTTATTTTTACCATTTTTAACGAAAATAAGCCAAAAAAACTTGATTTTAGCCAAAAAATCGGACTTTTTGGCTTAAAATCCCCTCAACCCCCATCAGCCGCCGCTACCCCTCAGCCGCTCTCAGGATTAAAAATTTATAACTCCCCAGCCGAAATGCTAGTCCATGTCTGCATTTATGATATCGCCTGAGGCCTCAATCGAAGGGATGTACGGTATCACCTGAGCTTACATGTCGCTAGGTTTTTCCATGGGGGCCTTTTACAAATCCCAAATAGGGTTTTGGGACCAAGTCCAAAGTGGGTTGAATGCAGTTCTTAAGCCCTGTTTAGAGTTTCGAAGCAACCTAAAAGCTCTAATCAGGGTTGAGAGTATTGTGGGCATGTATTGGAAAAGTACCTAATAGCAGGTATCAGGTACAGGTATTTCAAAAATACCCAATCAGGTATAGGTAGGTATTCACAAAAATACAGGTATCAGGTATCAAGTATCAGGTAATTTTCTATATAAAAGTTAAAATCCGGATTTTAGCCTAAAAATCGGTAAAACTACCAATTTAGGCTCAAAAGGCAGCTAAAATCAGATTAGTTCCAGTCACTTTAGGATTTTTTCGTTATGAAACAACACAAAATACTAAAAACCCACTCTCAAAATATCACCAGTGTCCGGAATCGCTTTGCACATCCATCTCTTGTGGTTTATGTTTGCAACTTGTAAGGCTTCTGGTAACCCCTTTTTACCCATACAGTATGTCCCTATTTGTCTTCCTCTTTACCCATTGGCTTACTCAGAATTTTGCAAAAGGAAGTATTAAATTTTTCTGGTTGAGCCACGGCCCAATCAGGGCGAGAAAATTTTAACAAAAGTAGCTTAAAAAACGCTTTTGAAAGCATTCTGAGTATACTATTAACAGAAAATAGGAGGTATTGTAGTCTGAAAATGCCTGGTTGGGCAACGGTCCAAGCAGGGCGAGAAAATTTTGAAAAATTAGCCTTCTTACACGCTTCTTTAATGAACAAATCGGTCGTAAACTACCATTTGATGCCTTCTATTAGTGTCTGATACCTGTACCTATTTCAGTCCAAAAATACCCAAAATCAGGTAGGTACCGTGCGAATGTACCCGATCAGGTATCAGGTAGGTATCAAATGGGTATTGCAAATCTACCTGATACAGGTACAGGTATACCTGATCCACAGTAGTTGAGAGTAACCTGAGAACGCTGTTTAGGGTTTGATTGAAAGGAAACTAAGTGCTCAATAAAACGTCCTACCTACATACTGTACTCTGGGGAGTGTGCTCTCATTGTTTGGCATCCTGTAGACAACACAGAATCAAAGTAAAAAAATCGAACGTTGAATTGAGACAAAGTCAGGTGCAGGTGCGTACTTGCACAACGTTAGTGGCAGTAGCACCACACAGCAATTTTCTCATGTGTTCCCTAATTTGACTACTCATCAGAATCACTATAAACGGTCCTGTTATAAAGTTAGAGCAAACAGAAAAAATAATAATCGACATAGGTACACTAGTTACCATTTCCGGAAAGAAAAAGACTATAGTCAAGAAAAGAAAACCCAAGAGAAAGGATGAACTAAGCAAAAGTCCTTGAAGCCCCAAGCGCATCTCCACTCCACCGACTTGTTGGTCTGCTGAAAGCAGAATTGACTTGTAAGATTTAGAAATATCTGCTAACCTGGAGTAGCGAGCTTCCTACAGACTAACTGAACCAGGCAAACTGTATAGATAATAGCCAGAGCAACGCCGGTAATCGCCATACTTCCCAGGAAAATCAGCATTCGAACTATGCCATATACAGAGTTGGTCTCCTGATACTCAAGAAACACTGTCTCTATAGTCTGATTCCATATAATTCGGCTCTAGAACAGTACTGCGTGCAATTTAATTAAAATGCCGGCTAGTAATTTGTTTCTTAGATGACCAATTACAGTACATACATGCATATCAGGATGAGCAGAGGAGCCAACGATGACTGCAGCAAAAATCCACTGAATCCAAATGGCCAATCTTGTGTGCACAGGCCGCCATTTCTGCAAAACACTGACACATTGCTTAATTGGGTAACGATAGATAGCTCACCAGTGAATGGTTGATAGGAAATATATAAACAACCAATCTGTTGACGGCGATTGCTAGCAGAATAATGCAGTCTCCAGCTAAACAGATGGAACCTAGATTTACTCTATGCTAAGCTTGGATGGATGAATCGATTGCATACATGTACTAGGGGGTTTGGGGGTTACCCCCTAGCTGAAAAGGCCAAACCCCCCTCACCCCCTGAGAGAGGTTAAGGGACCCCCCGACCCAAAAATACAAGTACTAGTAGTGGCTCCAGTACTAACAAACTGGCTCAGAAATCACTAATAGCCTAAAATTCGCTTGAAAAGACAGACAGACAGACAGACAGACAGACAGACAGACAGACAGACAGACAGACAGACAGACAGACAGACAGACAGACAGACAGACAGACAGACAGACAGACAGACAGACAGACAGACAGACAGACAGACAGACAGACAGACAGACAGACAGACAGACAGACAGACAGACAGACAGACAGACAGACAGACAGACAGACAGACAGAGTTTACTCCAATGTGATGCCAGACACCCAGCAGGTAAAACGGCAGGAGCATACACATAACAACTAATTTACAGATATAGACAATCCTTGTGCTATAGCTATAACATAATCCTTAAAGACGTCATTAAAAACAAATTGCCTAAATTTGCTAAAAGCCTTTGGAAGCCGAATTTGCCGTTTCCACTGCTGATTTTTAAGAGAAATCGGTGTTTTTGGAAGCCTTTTTTGTCTGTTTTTAGCTCTAAAACGCTAGTTGGCAGCTTAAAATAGTGATTTTTAGCGTCCTTACTGAAAAAAACGTGCAAAAAACGCATTTCCCGGCGCTTTGAAGCTTTTTGAAATTCGGGAACCCCCTCTGGACGAAACCGCTTCGACCCCCCACCTGAGGAAACCCCCTACCCCCTCCCCCCAGGTCGGCCCGGAGCTGTTACATGTATGATGGATTGCCCGGGTGGGGCCGCAGCCCCTGCGTTAGGCCACACTACGAGCCGTAACACACAACCGCATCCTGCTACTATATGGTGTTATATCAAAAATGCGTGTTATTTTTCACTACAAAAGTTTTAAATTTAGGATCAGCTTCAAAATGTACGGCTTTCTTGTTTACAACTTCAAAACACATATTTTCGTTATTATTCCGCCTATACTGTATTTTATTTACTAAGAAACGAACAAAGCTACACTTTGCTTTGTATATAAACAGTTAGAAATTCAATAAATATTAAAAAATGAAACAGGAGAATTGCTTTTTAATGGCAAAAAAGTTGTCAAAATCACTGGAAAGAACAGTTAACAAAAGTGCACAGATAAATTGAGTTTCTAAATGGCTAATGTGTATGATATGACACAAAAAATTGCAGTAATTGCTGACTACAAGTTCACAAATTCAAAAGGGTGTTTAGTAGTCAATTAGTAGTCTTGATGAGATGAGGTCACAAAACCCCAAAAATTAGCAGTTAGTAGTCACTACAAAATAGGTCTACCCACACATGCTCAGTGTCAGTCTGAGCGGGTCTCAGTCAGTGTTAGCTGTCCCTGTTCCCGTTTGTCCCAACACATGTGTAGCTTTAGGTACTTAGGCAGCTCCAGTCAGTTCCCATTTACCAACTGGCTGTCACCAGGTTTCTGTGGTCTGGGTGGGCTTTGCTAAGTCTAATTGCAGTCAGACTGGTTTCGAACCCACCACAACCACTGCTAGGGATGCAGGGGCCGCAGTGACGCCGAGGCAGCGAGCTACCCTCTGAGCCAACTTAGCGACCCAGCCAGGGGGGGGTCCGACCGGAACAAATCTCAAAATATGATGGGCGCCATCAAGCTCAGCGCATGTACCAACGCAGCGTGACGAGATCTACAGTTTCCATGCATCGCCATCGTTCTACGCCTTCCGGCGCCAACACTAGATGTCTGAGAGTGAAGCAGTCGAATTTGACCGCTTTTGCCACTTATTCCTGAGTAGTTTTCAGGCCATAGTTCACTTCGCGGTTGACAGATTTAGCTGGTTCATGCACGAAAACACTCCTAATTGAACGCAGAATGCTAATAACACAACCTGGGCGCTCGGCAATCCAAGCAATCCACTGTAGGACCTCCAGTATCAGCATTACCCGACTATCGGGAAAAAGTATGTCAGAAAGAAGATCGATTATCTCGCTAACGAAAAACAAATTTGCATATCTGCTGAATACGATTTTTAGAGCACATCAAGACCTTTCATTTGGTGCATTAAATGCCCTTGTAGCATATCGGCAATATGGTGTTCATTTTCGATTTTTCTTTTTTGTACGATTTGAGAGCTGGATTTTTGACAGTTTTTGGTCTGTTTCTTGCGCAAAAATGATCGCATTGAGTCCGTTCTGCTATCAAATGAATCGGCACGGTCCGCTGCGTCTGTTGTTGATAGCTTATTTGGATTGGCCCACGCATTTTATAGTTATAGTGCAAAATCATCTGAAATTCATGACAAATCTGCCTTTTAAATCAAGTAAGTGCATCCAACTGGACTTACGGTAGTATATGATACTATAACTATAAAATGCGTGGACCAATCCAAATAAGCTATCCATCAAAAGACGCAGTGGACCGTGCCGATTCATTTGATAGCAGAACGGACTCGATGCGATCATGTTTGCTCAAGAAACAGATCAAAAACCGTCAAAAATCCAGCTCTCAAATCGTACAAAAAAGAAAAATCGAAAATGAACACCATATTGCCGATATGTAATGCACCAAATGAAAGGTCTTGATGTGCTCTAAAAATCGTATTCAGCAGATATGCAAATTTGTTTTTCGTTAGTGAGAAAATCGATCTTCTTTCGGACATACTTTTTCCCAATAGTTGGGTAATGCTGATACTGGAGGTCCTACAGTGGATTGCTTGGATTGCCGAGCGCCCCGGTTGTATTATTAGCATTCTGCGTTCAATTAGGAGTGTTTTCGTGCATGATCCAACTAAATCTGTCAACCGCGAAGTGAACTATGGCCTGAAAACTACTCAGGAATAAGTGGCAAAAACGGTCAAATTCGACTGCTTCACTCTCAGACATCTAGTGTTGGCGCCGGAAGGCGTACAACGATGGCGATGCATGGAAGCTGTAGATCTCGTCACGCTGCGTCGTTTGACGGTTTGCGCATTGACCTACGATCAAAAATGCAAAAATGGCAACGTTTCCCGCTTAGGTAGAAAATCAAATAATAGAGCCGAGTCACGAAAATTTGAATTTCGCGCGCAGACATTGTTGCATGACGGCGCTGTGTAGCTCATTTGAAAGCCAACGCAAAGGCCTATCCAACGGTGGGTAACACGCCCGAATCGGTTAAGGCACACCGTTGGTACATGCGCTGAGCTTGATGGCGCCCATAATATTTTGAGATTTGCTCCGGTTGGACCCCCCTGGCGTGGACCAATCCAAATAAGCTATCCATCGAAAGACGCAGCGGACCGTGGCGATTCATTTGATAGCAGAACGGACTCAATGCGATCATTTTTGCGCAAGAAACAGACCAAAAACTGTCAAAAATCCAGCTCTCAAATCGTACAAAAAAGAAAAATCGAAAATGAACACCATATTGCCGATATGCTACAAGGGCATTTAATGCACCAAATGAAAGGTCTTGATGTGCTCTAAAAATCGTATTCAGCAGATATGCAAATTTGTTTTTCGTTAGCGAGATAATCGATCTTCTTTCTGACATACTTTTTCCCGATAGTCGGGTAATGCTGATACTGGAGGTCCTACAGTGGATTGCTTGGATTGCCGAGCGCCCAGGTTGTGTTATTAGCATTCTGCGTTCAATTAGGAGTGTTTTCGTGCATGAACCAGCTAAATCTGTCAACCGCGAAGTGAACTATGGCCTGAAAACTACTCAGGAATAAGTGGCAAAAGCGGTCAAATTCGACTGCTTCACTCTCAGACATCTAGTGTTGGCGCCGGAAGGCGTAGAACGATGGCGATGCATGGAAACTGTAGATCTCGTCACGCTGCGTCGTTTGACGGTTGGCGCATTGACCTACGATCAAAATTGCAAAAATGGCAACGTTTCCCGTTTAGGTATAAAATCAAATAATAGAGCCGAGTCGCTAAAATTTGAATTTCGCGCGCAAACATGGTTGCATGACGGCCCTGCTTAGCTCATTTGAAAGCCAACGCAAAGACCTATCGAACGGTGGGTAACACGACCGGATCGGTTAATCCACACCGTCGGTACGTGCGCTGAGCTTGATGGCGCCCATCATATTTTGAGATTTGTTCCGGTCGGACCCCCCCCTGGACCCAGCTAAGCTTTTGAATATTGCAAAGCAAACATATACCGCCATACCCAATCCAGCATTCAGTACAGCTGCCGCGGCGGTTTGCCGTAAGACTGGGAATGTTGTGGATACCAGTTGGGGTAGGTTGTATATGTTCAAACAGCTGGGAGCATTGACAGCAGCAGTGATGGCGTCATTCACACTGAGTGAGAGAAACATGGGAAAAAATCGAAAAGAAAATGACTCCGAATGATGGTTTTTGGTCGATATTGTGATTATAAGAAGGTGGAATGGTATTGAGAATAGCATGGCAATGGCGTTGTTGATGTAAGCTCTTTGGTCGGCCTTGTCCAGTGCGATCAGCATGGTCGGTTATTTTTTGATGCAGGTCTAGTGGGACTGAGGATTTTATTTAACCTTCACCTAAGATCTAGCAGGTGATAATCAGTCGCTAGCTAATGAGCAATTTAGGACTTGTTTGTGCAGTTTGCCTCAGAAAATTTATTAGCTGCGATCCGATAAGACAAGGCAAGACAGTTACATTCTGAAAGAATAACCTGGTCATACAGGCATACATGGGCCATGGGGGTTCCGGGGGTTTGCCACCTGCACCTTGGGCTCAAGGCCAAAACGAATGAACGCGAACAAACGAACGAACGAACGAACGAACGAACGAACGAACAAACGAACGAACGAACGAACGAACGAACAAATGAACAAACGAACGAACGAACGAATGAATGAACGAACAAACGAATGAACAAATGAACGAACGAACGACCAAACGAATGAACGAACGAACAAACGAACGAACGAACAAATGAACAAACAAACGAACGAATGAACAAATGAACGAACGAAGGAAATTGCTTTGGGGCCGTCCATAAACGACATCGTTCCAAAATCCCGATTTTTCGTACCCCCTCCCCCCAAAAGAGGGACTTAGTCCGTTGCCTTGCTTCATTCCTTGGGGACCCCCTCCGCCTAAGCTGATGTCGTTTTCGGTTTACCCCCACCAATAAAAGTGCAGAAGGACAGCAGGACAGGGATAATGGATATATATGTTTGAGGCTAGTAAAATCCTAGAAAATTGCTAGCAAATTCCTGGCAAATTTCTTGCTTTCTCAATCTGAAATAATCTTGCTATATATATGCTAGGCGGCACTATGACCAAAATTAGCTTGCTAGGAATTTGCTATTTGTTAGCCGATTTCGCCCAAAAAATAATTAACTTGCTATTTGTTATCAACTTGCTGGGAAACAGTACTGAAAACAACTAGGAAAAAATTTTACTTATGAATTTGGTATATAAACAAGGAGGAAGGATGGAGGAATTTTCAGAAAGTGCGCCAAAATGGATATTATGAACTCAGTTTGCATTAGAGATGTAAATTAGTCAGGGAGCTACAAAGAGCAGCAAACAGCGGGACGCGTATTTATGAAGACCATAAATTTCGACCCCCCCACCTGAGGAAAACCCCCCTACCCCCTCCCCCCAGGTCCGCCCGGAACTGTAACATTTATGATGGATTGCAGGGCGGGGCCGCAGCCCCTGCGTTAGGCCACACTACGAGCCGTCACACACAACCACATCCTGCTACTATATGGTGTTATATCAAAAATACGTGTTATTTTTTACTACAAAAGTTTTAAGACGCAATTTCTGAGAGGATTCAGGATTGCTCCCCAAATTGGTCTGGGTCACATCACCGATTTTGCTCATTTTTACATATATATAAGTATGTGTCAAAAAACTGCGAAGCCCAAAGTATGAGCTCCGGTGCACCCCCCAGAGCGCCAGGGCCCCCCTCCAAAGTAAGGGTGGTCGAGCCAAAAATCCAAAATTCAGGTGTCCGCTTCAGACCAGCGTTATACACTCAACATTTGTGCTAGGTTGACATTCAATACACCAACAGATCCGTAATGACATGCAGATTTCAAAAATGGTATCTAAAATGCGCTTTAATCTCTCCGTACCGCTGCTTTTGACCAAAAATTCGGTCGAACGCCAATTTTTTTGCTTACTGACCGAGACATTGACCCTAACTTTTGCACCTTGGAATGACGGGACAGACGTAGATTTTTTATATTATTTTGCGTACTAAACCCGCAACGTACACACAACATTTGGGGAAAATCATCGCGTGCCAACGGGTCGAAATTGGCTCTGGAAGTGTTGGACGAAAAAAATTTTTCGTTAAATTTTGACAAAAATTTATTCACTTGGTCAATTTTTTATGCTGATGACGATTGTGACAATTGTTTTTGTGAAAAATTGCAATTTCGCCAGAAGCACGCCGATTTCTGTTTGTTCAGCAAGAAGGGATGATCTGTTCCTGTACTTGTTATGGGTGCGTCAGAGCGCATTTTGCCTCATAACCAAAGTTGTAGAGGAGCCCGAGCTCGGTACTGTGGTGCAAGCTAATCTGCGCAACGCGCCATGGTAATGCTATTTTGCGCAACGAAAAAAATCTGCTTTTTCTGTAGTTGGGATGGACACGATTTTTTCAGTGAATTGTAATCTACAGACCTCGGGAATTTCAAAAATGTATTCATTTTGATTCTAGGTGGAACGGTTCCAGAGATAAGCAGCGTCAAATTTGGCCGAAAATGCTAAAAATGGCCATTTTTGGCGATTTTCAGATTTCTGGGGGCAGCATTGAAATAACTCGGGACCAACTGAACCGATTTGGCTGAAACTCACAGCTATGGTGCAAAATTGAGTTTTACATCGATTCTGATGCATAAGAACCCTGAAAGACCTTAGGCACTAAGGGTTTTCATGGTCAGAGAATCCATTACTGACATAACTATAATCTCTGGATTACTGTATTTTGATATCCTGACGAGAAAATGTTATGTTTTGCTATTTGGGTGTTTCTGTTACAAGGAAACGATCTCGTCGGGACCTCAAAGTACAGTAAAGCGATGATGGTTATGTCAGAAATGGATTCCCCACTCCTGAAAACCTTTATTGTCTGCTACATAGAGCGTTTCCTCACACCAGGCATGCATAAACGCAAAATAACAATTTTCGTGTCGGGACCTCAAAATACAGTATTCCAGTGATTATAGTCAGACATGGGGAAAGGGGGGCTGAGGGAAGGTTGCCCCCCTCAGGCTCTGACCTACCCCCCCCCCCTCAGCCGGCCGCTACCCCCTCAGGAATTTTTTGGAAGAATTTTGTATAGAAAAGTATTATAAAAATATGCCTGGATTAGGTGTAAATGAGCTCAGACCAGCTTATTTTAATGAGAAATAAGCCAAAAAAACCTTGATTTTAGCCAAAAATCGGACTTTTTGGCTTACCACCCCCTCAGCCCACCATCAGGCGCTCCTACCCCCCTCAGCCCCCCTCAGGAATTGAAAATTCTACCCCCTCAGCCGAAATGCTAGCCCATGTCTGATTATAGTTATGTCAGAAATGTATTCCCTGACCATGAAAACCCTTAGTGCCTACTCTATATTGCATTTCCTTGCCGCTGGAAGAATGTAAATTGACAAAAAGTTATTTTCGTGTCGGGACCACATACTACAGTACCCGTATGGCTTCAGAAAGGCCTGAGATCGATTCAAAACACTTAAAAGTACATTTTTAACAAGAGTGGTGGGCTTAAACTACTATATACCAGCAGAAAAAGAAGAAATGACCTCATCTTGGCAAAATCGGGAATACGGTATCAGGGTCAAGTTTTCAGGGCTCTTGTGCATCAGAATCAATGTAAAACTAAATTTTGCACGATAGCCGTGAGTTTCAGCCAAATCGGTTGAGTTGGCCCCGATTTATTTCAATCCTGCCCCCAGAAATCTGAAAATCGCCAAGAATGGCCATTTTTAGCATTTTCGGCCAAATTTGACACTGTATATCTCTGGAACCGTTCTACCTAGAATAAAAATGAATACATTTTTTAAATTCCCGAGGTCTGTAGATTACAATTCACTGAAAAAATCGCGTCCATCCCAACTACAGAAAAAGCAGATTTTTTTCGTTGCGCAAAATAGCATTACCATGGCGCGTTGCGCAGATTAGCTTGCACCACAGTACCGAGCTCGGGCTCCTCTACAACTTTGGTTATGAGGCAAAATGCGCTCTGACGCACCCATAACAAGTACAGGAACAGATCATCCCTTCTTGCTGAACAAACAGAAATCGGCGTGCTTCTGGCGAAATTGCAATTTTTCACAAAAACAATTGTCACAATCGTCATCAGCATAAAAAATTGACCAAGTGAATAAATTTTTGTCAAAATTTAACGAAAAATTTTTTTCGTCCAACACTTCCAGAGCCAATTTCGACCCGTTGGCACGCGATGATTTTCCCCAAATGTTGTGTGTACGTTGCGGGTTTAGTACGCAAAATAATATAAAAAATCTACGTCTGTCCCGTCATTCCAAGGTGCAAAAGTTAGGGTCAATGTCTCGGTCAGTAAGCAAAAAAATTGGCGTTCGACCGAATTTTTGGTCAAAAACAGCGGTACGGAGAGATTAAAGCGCATTTTAGATACCATTTTTGAAATCTGCATGTCATTACGGATCTGTTGGTGTATTGAATGTCAACCTAGCACAAATGTTGAGTGTATAACGCTGGTCTGAAGCGGACACCTGAATTTTGGATTTTTGGCTCAGCCACCCTTACTTTGGAGGGGGGCCCTGGCGCTCTGGGGGGTGCACCGGAGCTCATACTTTGGGCTTCGCAGTTTTTTGACACATACTTATATATATGTAAAAATGAGCAAAATCGGTGATGTGACCCAGACCAATTTGGGGAGGCTCCCTTATCAGATCCTGAATCCTCTCAGAAATTGCGTATTAAATTTAGGATCAGCTTCAAAATGTACGGCTTTCTTGTTTACAACTTCAAAATACATATTTTCGTTATTATTCCGCCTATACTGTATTTTATTTACTAAGAAACAAACAAAGCTACACTTTGCTTTGTATATAAACAGTTAGAAATTCAATAAATATTAAAAATGAAACAGGAGAATTGCTTTTTAATGGCAAAAAGTTGTCAAAATCACTGGAAAGCACAGTTAACAAAAGTGCACAGATAAATTGAGTTTCTAAATGGCTAATGTGTATGATATGACACAAAAAATTGCAGTAATTGCTGACTACAAGCTCACAAATTCAAAAGGGTGTTTAGTAGTCAATTAGTAGTCTTGATGAGATGAGGTCACAAAACCCCAAAAATTAGTAGTTAGTAGTCACTACAAAATAGGTCTACCCACACATGCTCAGTGTCAGTCTGAGCGGGTCTCAGTCAGTGTTAGCTGTCCCCGTTCCCGTTTGTCCCAACACATGTGTAGCTTTAGGTACTTAGGCAGCTCCAGTCAGTTCCCATTTACCAACTGGCTGTCACCAGGTTTCTGTGGTCTGGGTGGGCTTTGCTAAGTCTAATTGCAGTCAGACTGGTTTCGAACCCACCACAACCACTGCTAGGGATGCAGGGGCCGCCGTGACTCTGAGGCAGCGAGCTACCCTCTGAGCCAACTTAGCGACCCAGCTAAGCTTTTGAATATTGCAAAGCAAACATAAACCACCGTACCCAATCCAGCATTCAGTACAGCTGCCGCGACGGTTTGCAGTAAGACTGGGACATACATGTAACAGCTTCGGGCCGACCTGGGGGGAGGGGGGTAGGGGGGGGGGTTTCCTCAGGTGGGGGGTCGAGGGGGGTTTCGCCCACGTGGGGGGTCCCAAATTTCAAAAAGCTCCAAAACGCCTAGAAATGCGTTTTTAGCACGTTTTTCTCAGTAAGGACGCTAAAAATCACTATTTTAAGCTGCCAAATAGCGTTTTAAAGCTAAAAACAAGCAAAAAATGACAAAAAGAGCTTCCAAAAACACCGATTTTTCTTAAATATCAGCAGTGGAAACGCCAAATTCGGTTTCCAAAGGCTTTTCAAGTGAATTTTAGGCTAAAAATTAGTGATTTCTGACCCAGTTTGTTAATACTGGAGCCACTACTAGTACTTGTATTTTTTGGTCAGGGGGAGGGGTCCCTTAACCTGTCTCGGGGGGGGGGGGGTGAGGGGGGTTTTTTGGCCTTTCCAGCAGGGGGGGTAACCCCCCCAAACCCCCCTAGTACATGTATGGACTGGGAATGTTGTGGATACCAGTTGGGGTAGGTTGTATATGATCAAACAGCTGGGAGCATTGACTACAGCGGTGATGGCGTCATTCACACTGAGTGAGAGTAACATGGAAAAAAATGGAAAAGAAGATGACTCCGAATGATGGTTTTTGGTCAATATTGTGATTATAAGAAGGTGGAATGGTACTGAGAATAGCATGGCAATGGCGTTGTTGATGTAAGCTCTTTGGTCGGCCTTGTCCAGTGCGATCAGCATGGTCGGTTATTTTTTGATGCAGGTCTAGTGGGACTGAGGATTTTATTTAACCTTCACCTAAGATCTAGCAGGTGATAATCAGTCGCTAGCTAATGAGCAATTTAGGACTTGTTTGTGCAGTTTGCCTCAGAAAATTTATTAGCTGCGATTCGATAAGACAAGGCAAGACAGTTACATACTGAAAGAATAACGTGGTCATACAGGCATACATGGGCCATGGGGGTTCCGGGGGTTTGCCACCTGCACCTTGGGCTCGAGGCCAAAACGAATGAACGCGAACGAACGAACGAACGAACGAACGAACGAACGAACGAACGAACGAACGAACGAACGAACGAACGAACGAACGAACGAACGAACGAATGAACAAATGAACGAACGAACGACCAAACGAATGAACGAACAAACAAACGAACGAAAGAACAAATGAACAAACAAACGAACGAATGAACAAATGAACGAACGAAGGAAATTGCTTTGGGGCCGTCCATAAACGACATCGTTCCAAAATCCCGATTATTCGTACCCCCTCCCCCCAAAAGAGGGACTTAGTCCGTTGCCTTGCTTCATTCCTTGGGGACCCCCTCCGCCTAAGCTGATGTCGTTTTCGGTTTACCCCCACCAATAAAAGTGCAGAAGGACAGCAGGACAGGGATAATGGATATATATGTTTGAGGCTAGTAAATTCCTAGAAAATTGCTAGCAAATTCCTGGCAAATTTCTTGCTTTCTCAATCTGAAATAATCTTGCTATATATATGCTAGGCGGCACTATGACCAAAATTAGCTTGCTAGGAATTTGCTATTTGTTAGCCGATTTCGCCCAAAAAATAATTAACTTGCTATTTATTATCAACTTGCTGGGAAACAGTACTGAAAACAACTAGGAAAAAATTTTACTTATGAATTTGGTATATAACCAAGGAGGAAGGATGGAGGAATTTTCAGAAAGTGCGCCAAAATGGATATTATGAACTCAGTTTGCATTAGAGATGTAAATTAGTCAGGCACCTACAAAGAGCAGCAAACAGCGGGACGCGTATTTATGAAGACCATAAATTTCGACTCCCCACCTGAGGAAAACCCCCCTACCCCCTCCCCCCCAGGTCGGCCCGGAGCTGTAACATTTATGATGGATTGCAGGGCGGGGCCGCAGCTCCTGCGTTAGGCCACACTACGAGCCGTCACACACAACCACATCCTGCTACTATATGGTGTTATATCAAAAATGCGTGTTATTTTTTACTACAAAAGTTTTAAATTTAGGATCAGCTTCAAAATGTACGGCTTTCTTGTTTACAACTTCAAAATACATATTTTCGTTATTATTCCGCCTATACTGTATTTTATTTACTAAGAAACAAACAAAGCTACACTTTGCTTTGTATATAAACAGTTAGAAATTCAATTAATATTAAAAATGAAACAGGAGAATTGCTTTTTAATGGCAAAAAAGTTGTCAAAATCACTGGAAAGCACAGTTAACAAAAGTGCACAGATAAATTGAGTTTCTAAATGGCTAATGTGTATGATATGACACAAAACATTGCAGTAATTGCTGACTACAAGTTTACAAATTCAAAAGGGTGTTTAGTAGTCTTGATGAAATGAGGTCACAAACCCCAAAAATTAGTAGTTAGTAGTCACTACAAAATAGGTCTACCCACACATGCTCAGTGTCAGTCTGAGCGGGTCTCAGTCAGTGTTAGCTGTCCCCGTTCCCGTTTGTCCCAACACATGTGTAGCTTTAGGTACTTAGGCAGCTCCAGTCAGTTCCCATTTACCAACTGGCTGTCACCAGCTTTCCGTGGTCTGGGTGGGCTTTGCTAAGTCTAATTGCAGTCAGACTGGTTTCGAACCATACATGTAGCTGGGTTTTCGGCTGGGGGGGGGCTTTTTCCAGATCCAAAATAGGGTTTCAGCACTATTTCCAAAGGGGGTTTCAGCGACCTTTTTTTGGTGTCCAAAAGTGGGTTTTAGCCATACATGGGCCGGGGGGGGTCCGGGGGGTTGGCCCACCCCCCAACTTATGCTCGACCCCCCCCCCCCGGACCCCCCCCACCCACCCACCCAAAATGGCGTGCAGCCGACCCCACCCACCCTGTGCAGTGGTTGTGGAAATAATGGTGCAGGCCAGCTTTACTACACCAAAAAACTGCACATAACAAACACAAATTTCAAAACAAATTCGACTCTGGCAGCTTTTGTAATGACATGAATTTGTCCAAATTGCTGATTTGTGTCATATACGGTCATAAAATAGTGTGAAATGTTATTTTTGTTCATATAATGGCAGAAAATTGTACCAAAACAACCTAGAAAGCGTTCGCAGGCATTTTTTGGTTTTGCCCCCCCCCCACTGGGCTTCGACCCCCCCCCCCCGGCGGAAAATTTTGACGGAACACCCACCCCCCAAATTGAAAATTTTGACCCCCCCCCCCACCCCATTTTTCCGGCCCATGTATGGTTTTAGCGACCTTTTTTTGGGCTCAAAACAGGGTTTTGAGGACTAAAAATCCTGTCAGAAGTGCAAAAATTCCCTATAAAACCCTATTTATTGGTTTAAAATGTGCAGAAAATCCTATTTTTTATTAAAAACGTGCAAAAAACATGTTTTTGCTTTAAAACATGCAAAAAAGCTCTATTTTACTCGACAGAATAGAGCTAAAATGCGTATCTGGAACCCTATTTAGACATTTTGAAACAAAAATTAGGGCACTGAAACCCTGTTTAGGGTTTTTGAGACCCAAATTAGGGCTCCGGAACCCTATTTAGGGATTTTGAAACCCAAATTAGGGTTCCGGAACCCTACTTTGGGCCTCCAGAAACCCTGTTTAGTCTCTGTGAAACCCAAATTAGGGTTCCGGAACCCTATTTGGGCCTCCAGAAACCCTGTTTAGTCTCTGTGAAACCCAAATTAGGGTTCCGGAACCCTATTTAGGGTTTCAGAAACCCAACTTAGGGTTCTGGAACCCTATTTAGGGTTTCAGAAACCCAAATTAGGGTTCCGGAACCCTATTTAGGGTTTCAGAAACCCAAAACAGGGTTTCGGAACCCTATTTAGGGCTTTTGAAACCCAAATTAGGGCTCCGGAACCCTATTTAGGCTTCCAGGTACCCAAAACAGGGTTTCGGAACACTATTTAGGGTTTCTGAAACCCTAAATAGGGTTCCGGAGGCATTACTTTGGGTTTCTGAAACCCTAACTTGACTTACTTGACTTAATTCGCTTTCCCCTAGGTCGGGGCGTTGCGGAGCCTCAATGAGTGCAGAGCCCGCTTCCACTGCTGTCGGTTTTCAGGGTTTGCGCGTATCTCTTGCAGATCATCTTGGATTGTATCTTTCCAGCGGGTTTTTGGGCGCCCAAGTGGTCTTTTCCAGCCAAGCTCTCGCCACTGGTGTTCATATAGCAGTCTAGGGGTTGCGTCTGGGGGCATGCGTTTCAGGTGTCCATACCATCTTAGTCTGCTTATCTGGGCCAATTTGGATGCATATGGCTGCTTGGTTCGCCTCCGAATCTCTTCATTCCTTACAAAGTCAAACCATTGCACTTGCTCGATTCGTCTCAGCGCCTGGTTGTCAAACACGTCTAGTTTCTGTGCGTCTCTTTTAGTCAGTGCCCAGGTTTCAGCGCCATACAGTAATGAGGAAGCTATTACCGCTTGGTAAATCTGCATCTTGGTTATTCGCGAAATGTCCCGTCTTGCCCATAGTGGCTTGTACAGTGCTGACATTTTGGTTCGACAAGTCGCAATCCTTCGGTCAATATCCCGTTCACACGTACCACTGGCTGATATCACTGATCCCAAGTACTTGAAATCCTGGGTAAATTTGACCTGGTGCCCATTTATATTCAGGTAAGGTGGGGGGTTGAGGTAGTCTCCTGCCATCAGCTCAGTCTTATCCCAGTTTATGGTCAGTCCCAGCTTTTCAAATTCATCACTGATCATGTACAATCCGAGCTCTAGTTCTTGTAGGGAGTGGGAAAAGAAGACTATGTCATCAGCAAAGTCTAGGTCTGTCAGCTTGTGTTGGCCAATGCAAAAGCCCTGTGTGGCTGTCTCAACATTCCTCATGGCGTAGTCAATGGCTGCATTAAATAAGGTTGGCGCTATCACACATCCTTGTCTTACACCGGTCTGAAGTTCGAATTTTTCTGATTCGCTGGCACATGCTCGTACTGCTGCTTTGGGGTTTTGGTATAGCACTCTGATCATGCTTCTCAATTTGTCCGGGATTTGAATCAGCTCAAGTATTCTCCACAGTCTTGTTCGGTCGATCGAATCAAAAGCTTGCCGTAGATCAATAAAGGCCATGTACAGTGGTCTCCGAAATTCTCTTCCAATTTCCACAATCTGGCGCAGTGAAAAAATCTGGTCAATAGTTGACTTTCCAGGGGTGAAACCGGCTTGCTCTGTCCTCCTTGTTTTCAAAAGGTGTGGAAGTGCACGATTAAGGATGATTCGGGCTAACAGTTTGCTTGGACTTGACAGTAGGGTAATTCCACGGTAGTTTTTACAGTCTTCTCTGGACCCCTTGCCTTTCCATATAGGGATCAGTATCCCATGGTGCCATTCTTCGGGTACCTTTTCTTGTTGCCAACAAAGGTTAAGGAACTCTGTTAGTTGGTGGGTGGTTGCGCATCTGTCAGCTTTCAACATTTCTGGGGTGATTTCGTCAATTCCTGGTGCTCTTCCACTTCTCATTTGTTTCAAGGCTGTAGTTACTTCTTTTTCAGTTATGTCTTCTTCCCCTCCAGGAGTTCGTTTGGGTGTCACTCTGTCAAGTTCAGATGGGGCTTCAGGGGCTGGGCGGTTTAGTAGCTGTTGAAAGTGGTCTTTCCATCGTCTTATCTTCAGATGCCTCTCGTGGATTGTATGGCCATTTTCATCTTTCAGCGCTCCATCGATTCTGGTTTGTGGTTTTGTCATGGCTTTCAATTCTTTGAACATTAGGCCTTGGTTTTTCATCTCAGCCGCATCCTGCAATGCTTTTGCTCTGGAGTTCCATATATTGTTCCGGTCTCTCTTTATTAACTGGTTGCGCAGTCTGTTCAGCCTTTTGTATTCATTCCAGTCCCGTTGCAGGTAAGCTTTTCGTCTTTCTTCTATAGCCTTCCAGGTCTCAGCCGATATCCAGTCTTTTTTGGGCAGTCTTTCTGTGGTAGCGCTTTTCACGGCAGTATGGAACATCGTTCTAGTTGCATCCCAATCTTCTTCCACATTGCCTGTACTGGAGTACAAGGTTTGCAGGCTCTGCATCTTCGTCGTGAACTTGTCATGGGTGCTCTGGTTCGCTAGGTTGATTCTTGGGAGTTTCTTTCGCTGCCTTGCTTGATACACTGACTTAGGTGACATTTGGACTGTCATAATTACAAGGTTATGATCTGAGTAGATGTCCGCACTTCTGAACACACGGTAATTGGTTGTTGAGGATGCATCTTGGCTTCTGATCGCCAGGTGGTCAAGCTCCTTCCTTGTTTGTTTATCTGGACTAGTCCAAGTCAAGCGATGGATGTCTTTTCGGGGGTAGAATGTTCCTGGCAGGCGTAGGCTGTGGTCCGCTAGTAAAGTCAGTAAGCGTTCTCCATTGTTGTTGGATGCCACAGTATGGAATGGTCCAATTAGGTGTGGGTGTCTTCTTCCAGGGTCGCATGGCTCTGCGTTCAGGTCGCCCATCAGAATAAGAAAATCGTGGTTGTGGATGGCTTGTATCACTTTCCTTAGCTGGTCGTAGAAATGGTCTTTATCTTCATCCTCAGCTTCGTTAGTGGGAGCATAGGTGTTGACTATCGATATAGCTCTCTGTTTGCCTTGAAGTCGTAAGTACATTATCCGATCCGACACTGCCTTCCATTCTTTTAGGTTGTGGGAAAATCTTCTTGTCAGGGCTACCGCAACTCCATTCCTCTTTCGGTTTGCATGACCAGACCAATAGATGGTGTACTTATCCACTGTCAGTTCTCCTTGTCCAATCCATCTTGCTTCTTGTACTCCACAAATCTCGACACTAAGACGGGTGAGTTCGTGTATCAGGGTTTTCTCGGATCCTATTCCACTGAGCGTCCGGACGTTCCAGCTTCCAACTCTGAAGGAAGGTCGCTGGTTGTGGGGGGTTCCAAAGGTCCAATTCCGTGGGGTTCGCCGGTTTCTTTCTTCATTTAGGCTCGCAATCAGGAAGGTTTAAGGTGGCCGGGGGATTAGCCCTACGCACCCGAGTTTTTTACGCCTTAACTGGCGGCCATTTAGAGCCTGACAGGCAAGGTTCCCCTGGACTGGCAATTGGCCATTTTAGAGAATATTTAATTATAGAATATTACTTAAACAATAGGGGGGATGGGTAAGGGCAGGCTGGATGCAGGGAGGGGACATTCGGGGATCTAGATGTCCCTGCATCGAGGGGTGGGGCGCTTTTGCGCCTAACTAGGGTTCCGGAACCCTATTTAGGGCTTTTGAAATGCTAAATTACGGTATATAAGTCTTGAAACCCTGAATTTTAGCAGTTTGTAACCCAAAATAGGGTTTCAGAAACCCCCCCAGAATTCGGCTGGGGGGTTTTTTTGCCGAAAATCGGGCCTGGGGGGGCTAAACCCCTTGCAAAGCAAACATATACCACCCTACCCAATCCAGCATTCAGTGCAGCTGCCGCGGCGGTTTGCAGTAAGACTGGGAATGTTGTGGATACCAGTTGGGGTAGGTTGTATATGATCAAACAGCTGGGAGCATTGACAACAGCAGTGATGGCGTCATTCACACTGAGCGAGAGTAACATGGGAAAAAATGGAAAAGAAAATGACTCCGAATGATGGTTTTTGGTCAATATTGTGATTATAAGAAGGTGGAATGGTACTGAGAATAGCATGGCAATGGCGGTGTTGATGTAAGCTCTTTGGTCGGCCTTGTCCAGTGCGATCAGCATGGTCGGTTATCTTTGTGCAGGTCTAGCGGGACTGATGATTTTAATTGAACCTTCAGCTAAGATCTAGCAGGTGATTATCAATCGCTAGTTAATGAGCAATTTTGACTTGTTTGTGCAGTTTGCTTTGCAGAATTTATTGGCTGCGATGCGACAGATAAGACAAGTCAAGACAGTTACGTACTACTGTGGGATACAAATCACGGATGAATATTTTTCCGAAACAAACCTCGGCCTGTTTTTTTCCAGTTTTTTTTCCGTTTTTTTCCTAAATCGCGGAAAAAACTACTGCTCAAGTTCTGAGTATCCTAGCCTGGTTTTATGATTCCTAACGCTTTCTAGTGCCTTCCTGAGTCTTTTCAGAACAGAAATACCCGTCTTACAAGGATATAAATCACGAAGCAGGCTTGAAACAGTCCCTGACAGGCTCCATCAATAAACACTATATGCAAATTTTCGTACAGCAGTTTGCCTTTTTGTTTTAGATTGCGAAATTTGGTATTTTCTGTTGTTTTTCTAACAGTTTTGAGTCAGTCTAGCCTATTATACATCTCAAAAGTCCATTTTAAACTGAAAAATGACATAAATTAGCTATTTTTAGCTTGAGTTTTTCGGCGATTTATGTTTTTTTCCGACCCTTAGGAAAAAACGGTTTTTTTCGAAAAAAAAAACATAAAAAACACCGAAAAAAACACACCTCACATCCCTGATACAAATATCATACATATAAATATGAATCATTTTTGGAATACATGATTATGTACTGTACATATCATATTTAACTTTCCAAAATATGTATTATGGTACTTCTACGTAACTTTTGGAGTACTTCAAGAATCAACGATCGAATTCCATTTTTGGGGAAAAAAATTTTGTGAACCACGTTTGGGTCTCAATAGCTCTATATTTCAGAATATTGTAGCGCTATCAATTCTCGGCGATTTCGTATAAAAGACATTGGTTGAACGGTGGAGCAATGTGGTGAAATATAGCTACAATGATAAAAAATCATCAAATTTTCAGTTTTTGTAAGGCACAAAAATTTCTAATTGGCATTTCTAGCCTACCGACTTGAGTTCTGAACTAAAAAATTGGATTTCTGGGTAAACTTATGGCGTACATTAGGAATCAATGATCGAATTCCATGTTTGAGGAAAAAACCTTTTTTCGACCCCCATCGTCGTTATAGTTAGTAGCCTCTAATTTACACGACTTCCGTTTCTAAATGGCTAATGTGCATGATTTGACCAAATATATTCCAGAATTTGCTGCCTACTGATTCATAAATTCAAAAGTTATTTTGTAGTCAATTTGTAGTCACTAAGTCTGAATATATAGTTGTAGTCAATTCGTAGTCTTGATGACGTCATAAAACCCCTAAAATTAATAGCTAGTGATTAGTAGTTGGTAGTCCAAATAGGTGTAGTCTGGCCCAAGTATGGTCGGAAAAATATCTGTACTGATCAGTAAGACATTTTATTGTCAGATAAAAGTGCTTACTCATCTTTAAACTTTTTCGTGACGTCAATCGATGAAACACTCAATATTGGGCTTCTGAACATAAACTCACAATAAAAAGTTCGCACCCTGTAGACAACACAAAGTCAACGAAAAAAATCGTACGTTGAATTGACACAAAGTCAGGTCCAGGTGCGTACTTGCACAACATTAGTGGCAGTAGCACCACACAGCAATATTCTCATGTGTTCCCTAATTTGACTACTCATCAGAATCACTATAAACGGTCCTGTTATAAAGTTAGAGCAAACAGAAAAAATAATAATCCAGATAGGTACACTAGTTACCATTTCCGGAAAGAAAAAGAATATCGTCAAGAAAAGAAAACCCATGAGAAAAGTTGAACTAAGCAACAGTCCTTGGAGTCCCAAGCGCATCTCTGCTCCACCAACTGGTTCCGCGTCTGAAAGCAGAATTGACTTGTCAGATTTAGAAATATCTGCTAACCTGGAGTAGCGAGCTTCCTACAGACTAACTGAAAGAGGCAAACTGTATATAATAGCCAGAGCAACACCGGTAAATGCCATATTTCCCAGTGAAATCAGCATTACAACTATGCTGTATGCAGAGTTGGTGTCCAGATACTCAAGAAACACTGTTTCTGTAGTCTCATTCCATATAATTCGGCTCTAGAACAACACTATAAGAATCAACTGTTGGATGCCTATACGCATTACGCATATCATTACGCAAACTACGATTGCATTTCAGAATGCGTAGACTCATATGAACGCATTTGAACTTCGTTACGCGATATTATTACGCATTCTGCCAATAGTTTTTGCGTAATGCGTATTCAGTTTGAAAAACAGCTGCCTTTTCGAATGTCTTGCAAAATATATTCAATTTCTTACGAAATGTGATAAATAGACATTTGGCTAAATTAGTGAAGGCAAGCCCATAAATCTCTACTCTGTAGAAAAGACGGACAACACGTGTAATTGTTTTAGGGCAGTAATCATCCTCAAGCCTAATAATAAATAGTATATATAGTATGTATCCAAAAAACTTAGATTATGAAGCTGGAAACCTAAGAGCATACTGCGGTGCCAAAAAAGGCTGTTCCGTGAAATTTCTGATTGTTTCTAAGCTTCGGCATTACGCATACGCAATACGCATTAGTTTTTGCAATGCGCATATGCAAACGCATTTGAAAAATCCGGTATCTACCGTAATCTAATTAATCAAATCTAATCTAAGCAATCTAATTAATGTCGGTTGGTAATTTGTTTCTTAGATGACTCATTACATACAGTACATACATGCATATCAGGATGAGCAGATGAACCAGCGATGACTGCAGCAAAAATCCACTGAACCGAAATGGCCAATCTTGTGTGCACAGGACGCCATTTCTGCAAAACAGAAGGTTTTCTCGTGTCATTGTCTCAGTGGTTGGCTCGCTGCCTTGCCTTGAGTCGCGGCGGGCCAGGCATCCCAGCGGTTGTTTGTGGGTTCGAAACCTGTTGAGACGATGGGAAGTAGTTGGCACAAAGCCCAACCCAGGCCATTGAAAGTCAGCAATGGCAAGTAGATAATGGGAACCAAAGTGGGGCTGTCTCAGCGACAATGACAATGACAACGACGACGACAACGACGACGACGACGACGACGACGACAACGACGACGACAACAACAACAACAACAACAACAACAACAACAACAACAACAACAACAACAACAACAACAACAACAACAGCGACATTGACAACGACAGCGACAGCGACATTGACAACGACAATGACGACAACAACAACACTGATGACGACGATGACGACAACCGCAACCGCAACCACAACCACAACAACAACCACAACAACAACAACAACCACAACCACAACCACAACCACAACCACAACAACAACCACAACCACAACAACAACCACAACAACAACCACAACCACAGTGGCGTATCCAGGATTTCGGAAAGGGGGGAGGGTGTAAAATTTTGAAAGTGCCTGGTTGGGCCGCTGCCCAACCAGGGTAAGAAAATTTAGCAAAATTAGCCTTCAAAAACGCGTTTAAAACGCATTCCGAGCTTTAAATTAACAGAAATTACAAGTTTTAGTAGTTTATAATGGCCTGGTTGGGCTTCTGCCCGACTAGGGCGAGAAAATTTTGAAAATTTAGCCTTCAAAAACGCATTTAGAAGGCATTCTGAGCACAAAAATGACAGTTTTAGTATATAATTCATTAGTTTCTTATATTTTTGACAGAGTTTTTCTTCCTACCTCCACCGGAAAGGGGGTGTGTACACACCCTACACCCCCTGGATACGCCACTGCACAACCACAACGATAACGACATGGGGTCCAATGCTACATGCATACCCTTCGGGGTCATCGCTGAGTGGACTATAAATACGGCCCCAGGTCGACCGTGGCTAGATTTAGCGTGGAAGATGGGTCGCCCACCTGATTTTCCAAGATTATGAATTTAGCAATTCCATTTAGCCATAACAGTCCGATGAGTTGAGCTGAGGACATTGGTCTGCTCCCCATTTTTTGTCTATCTTGTCAAGGATCTAGTTAAGGTGTTTGTCTGACGTCAGCGGGTAGCATAGTGGTAGTGCATTGGACCGGGAATCCAAAGGTGCTGGGTTCGATTCCAAGCTATGCTCTTGCATATTTTACATTTCCATACATTACAAAATTTTGTTTTACTATTGAGGGACTTTCTAAAATTAATTTAATTTTCCTTGGCTCTTAATTTTACTTTTTACTATTATTTTACTACTAGTAAAATACCACTAGTATTACTAATTTTGTTTTACTATATATAGTAAAATAACAGATACATTACTCACCAGTGAATGGTTGATAGGAAAGGTATAAACAACCAATCTGTTGACGGCGATTGCGAGCAGAATGATGCAGTCTCCAACTAAACAGATGGAGCTTAACTTACTCTAAGCTAAGCTTTAAATATTGTAAAGGGGGTCGTCCATAAACGACATCGTTCCAGAGGGGGTGGGGGGGTCGGTTGAAGTGCAACGATGTTAGCAAGCTGGTGTTAGAAGCTAAAAATTTGGGGTTTTACTTATAACTTTTTGAGTGCTTTAAGAATCTGCGGTCCAATTTTGTTTTAGAAGAAAAAATTTTTTTCGACCTCTTTGGCTGGCCATAACTCGGCTGGAACCATATACAAGAACTCTTTTATTTAATTATTTTGTAGCGTTTTTTATCAGCTTCATTTTGGTATATAATATGCTTCGATTGCGCGTGGCCAATCCAGTGAAAATTGGCCTCAAAAGTTACAAACTCGAAAAATTCGCATGCTTCACTGCTTGCATTATCTTCTACATAAATCGAATTTCTAACCTAGTAAGCGGAGCTGAGTTTTGAAAATTTCGGTTTCTAGAGTACCTTCACTGTGCTTTCGGAATATTTACTCGATTTAGAATTTCAAGGGAAAAATATTTTTTTCGACCTCTTTGGCTGGCCATAACTCCGCTGGAACCCCCTATAAGAACTTTTTTATTTCGCTATTTTGTAGCGCTTTTTATAAGTTTCATTTTGGTATAGAATATGCTTCGATTGCTCCTGGCCAACCCGGTGAAAATTGCCCTCAAATGTTCAGAACTCATAAAAATTTGGCCTTCCAAATGAGATTATACGTAGTGTAGTACCTTTGAGGTTATAGTACAGTCAGGCACTTAACGCCGTTTATGGTACCGACACCATATAAGGTGCCGGTACCATATATGGTACCGGTACCGTAGGTGGTGGTACCATAAATGGTACCGGCACCATATATGGTACCGTCACCATATATGGTACCGGTACCATATATGGTACCCCCACCTTCGGGGCCTGTGGTGGTACCATATATGGTACCGGTACCATATAAGGTGCCGGTACCATATATGGCACCGGTACCATATATGGTACCGGCACCATATATGGTACCCCCACGTTCGAGGTCTGTGGTGGTACCATATATGGTACCGCAACCATATATGGTGACGGTACCATATCAGGTGCCTGTACCATATATGGTACCGGCACCATATATGGTACCCCCACCTTCGCGTTTTTCCGGTACCGGTACCATATATGGTACCACTCCGTTCAGATTTCGTACCATATATGGTACCGGCACCCATGGCCATGGGTCGGGGTACCATATATGGTGACGGTACCATATATGGTGCCGGTACCATATATGGTACAGGTACCATATATGGTACCACCACAGTCGCCGAACGTGGGGGCACCATATATGGTACCGGTACCATATATGGTGACGGTACCATATATGGTGCCGGTACCATATATGGTACCACTACCCTCGGTACCGGTACCATATATGGTACCGGCACCTTATATGGTGTCGGTACCATAAACGGCGTTAAGTGCCTGACTGTAGTATCCAGTGAAAATTGGCGTTTTTTGGCCAAATTTTTGGACCTCTAACGACCGAAATTCAAACGTGTGCCGTTCGCGCACTTCTAAACCGACAGCTTTCGCATGCCCATCAATCGATAGCTATTTCAAAATACTTTAAATCACCCACTAAACTTTTTCCATATCATGCCTGGTTAGCGAGATATTTTCCGAAATGTACCAAAAATGCCCAAAATGCACCCTCGACTTTTTTTCAAATATGCGCCTATAACTCCAGCCACAGTAGCTCGGGAAGGCTGGATCTTTCTTCAAACTTAGTTAGTTCATACATAATCCAAAAAATTGGTCAAAATCCAACGAGGGAGCGGGGATACTAAAAATCGGGATTTTGAAACGACGTCGTTTATGGACGCCCCCAAAATAAAAAATAGATCACCCTACCCAATCCAGCCATCAACACAGCTCCCGTGGCGGTTTGCAGTAAGACAGGAAAGGTTGTGGATACCAGTTGCGGTAGGTTGAATATAATCAAAAAGTTTGCAGCAGCCACAACAGCAGTGATGGCGTCATTCACACTGAGTGAGAGTAACATGGGAAAAAATGGAAAAGAAAATGACGATGAATGATGGTTCTTGGTCAATACTATGATTAGAAGAAGGTGGAATGGTAGTGAGAATAGCATGGCAATGGAGTTGTTGATGTAAGCTCTTTGGTTGGCCTTGTCCAGTGCGATCAGCATTGTCGGCTATTTTTTGATGCAGGTCTAGTGGGACTGAAGATTTTATTTAACCTTCACCTAAGATCTAGCAGGTGATAATCAGTGGCTAGTTAATGAGCAATTAGGACTTGTTTGTGCAGTTTGCCTCAGAAAATTTATTAGCTGCGATCCGATAAGACAAGGCAAGACAGTTACATACTGAAAGAATAACCTGGTCGTACAGGCATACATGGGCCACAGGGGTTCCGGGGGTTTGCCACCTGCACTTTGGGCTCGAGGCCAAAACGAACGAACGCGAACGAACGAACGAACGAACGGACGGACGAACGGACGGACGGACGGACGAAGGAAATTGCTTTGGGGCCGTCCATAAACGACATCGTTCCAAAATCCCGATTATTCGTACCCCCTCCCCCCAAAAGAGGGACTTAGTCCGTTGCGTTGCTTCATTCCTTGGGGACCCCCTCCGCCTAAGCTGATGTCGTTTTCGGTTTACCCCCACCAATAAAAGTGCAGAAGGACAGCAGGAAAGGGATAATGGATATATATGTTTGAGGCTAGTAAATTCCTAGAAAATTGCTAGCAAATTCCTGGCAAATTTCTTGCTTTCTCAATCTGAAATAAGCTTGCTATATACATATGCTAGGCGGCGCTATGACCAAAATTAGCTTGCTAGGAATTTGCTATTTGTTAGCTGATTTCGCCCAAAAATTAATTAACTTGCTATTTGTTATCAACTTACTGGGAAACAGTACTGAAAAGAACTATGAAAAAATTGTACTTATGAATATAAACAAAAAGTATATAAACAAAAAGGAAAGTTGGAGGAATTTTCAGAAAGTGCGCTAAAATGGATATTATGAATTCAGTTTGCATAAGAGATGTAAATTAGTCAGGCACCTACAAAGAGCAGCAAACAGCGGAACGCGTATTTATAAAGACCATAAATTTACGAGCATTTTACGAATTAGTAGCAAATACAATATAATACACTCACAAACGAATCACACTCTCACCACACACAGTTAACATAGGAAAGGCCTACATCTACACGCCTAAAACCTGAAAGGAACCTAACCCTACCCGGTCATTCGCTCAGTCAACCACCGGCTCGGATTCGACCAAGGTGACTGTTCGTTTTTAGCCCACGACCGGCTCAGACATGGTCCACAAAATGCCGCTAATGAGGGCGGCAAATTCAAAGTTCTGGAAAATGGTAATTTCTCGTGCCAACAGTCACGACAAGGTATACCTACACCAACTGTAGCTGAAAGGTTGCTGATCGCAAGCAGATGGGGTAGGTTGTTGAATACGATCAAAAAGCTGAGATCAGTGATGACGTCATTGACACTGAGTGAGAGAGAGCAACATGGGAAGAATTGGAAATAAACGCCGTTGAATGATGGGACACATAGGGGTGATAGATTAAAGGGCTAGTTCTTCTGTACGTGTTTTATTACTACTACAGAATAAACTATTACGAACAAATGTATGTATACTGAAGATATTCTAATAGCTGGCAAATAATTGCAGAGCAGACTGTTTCTTGCAGAAATGAAAACCAAAACGCCAATCACTGATGGTACACAAATAGACTGAAGATTTTCCAATACCTGGCAAATCAATTGCAGTGCAGACTGTTTCTTGCATGCCCTTAGTCTGAATACTAGACTAATTGCATTTGCATTGGATTCGTTCAAACAAGCCATTTTCCTACTCTTGGAGCCAACCTCTCGGCAACATGCAGGGCCTTCTTGTGGCTATCGGTATTCTGCTTTTCACCCCAACTCACTACACCAGAGCAGTGGATTCCGCCGTTGCAAGACCGACGAAGGATTTGGGTCTCGGTCGACTCAAGCGTTCTCTGGGATTGGGTAGCTACTTTGCCGACGCACTGAGAAACGTGCAAGCCGAGCGGTTGAGTCCGCTAAAGTTTGAGCCACCGACGTTAGACGAGAAAAAGCTACGTTCGTTTTACTTCGGAACTTGGTGATTGAGTGATGCGGCTAAGTTTAACTGATCAATGGTAATGTTTTTGCGACAAGATTGTGAATTTTCAAGTTCGAATCAAATCAACCAATTTGAGCAACACTATACATACCAAAGGCTTTATTTAAAAATCGGAATTTCAAGCAGCCAACTGAAAACAAGCATAAAATGACAAAGTTAAGATAGCTAAAGTCCGTATGCGCACAGCTTGTAATCTCCGAACGTCACTCTATCTTTGCTTATCTGGTGGGGCATCACAATTTGAACTAGATTTTGTTATCCCGACGCGAAAAATAAGGCAACTACGATCCATAAACTACGTTGGAGGGAAGGAGGGAAGGAAACATAGACAAAAAAGAAAAATCGTTTTTATCCGATTCAATCCGAGCAATTGATCTGTTTGAGGAACGAATTATTGCATTTATATACAGTAGATACAGGGTGTGCCAAAAAAAAACAACCCAGCAGATTTTTCGCTGTAGCAACCGCAAATCTCAACCGATTTGAATAAATCCTATTTTAAATAAAAGATAAATAAATTCTTAAAAGATTGCTGAAATTTTCATTAATGTACTCTGCTTAGTTCCTGAGATATTGGCTCTCAAAGTCAAAACAGTGATTTTGGCAGTGAACATGAGCGATTTTCTATTATTCCACTGCACTTCGTAATAAATCGGATTCCTGCTACTGCTAAGGGCTCTTGGAGGCTTTACAGGTGACACAGAAACTCGGTTTACTTCAACACTAATGTATCATTAGCCCCAGCAGTAGGAATCTGCTTTATTATGAAATGCAACGGAATCGCTCTTGTTCTTTGCCAAAATCTGTTTCGACTTCGCAGGCAAAAATCTCAAGAACTAGACTGTGAATCTCAATAAAAATTGCACCAATCTTTGAAGAATTTATCAGTCTTTCATTCAAAAAAGGGTTCATTCAAATCGGTTCAGATTCATGGTTGCAAAAGTAAAAAAACTGCTGGGTTGTTCTTTATCACTCTTGTTCATTGCCAAAATCTCTGTTTTGACTTTGAGGACAAATATCTCAGGAACTAAGCAGGCTATCTTAATAAACGGTACATCAGTCTTTCGAGAATTTATTTATCTTTCATTTAAAAAAGGATTCATTCAAATCGGTTGAGATTTGCGGTTGCTACAGCAAAAACTCTGCTGGGTTGTTTTTTTTGGCACACCCTGTAGATAGAAGGAGAAAGTTTCAATAATAACTCATTCCAACATACCGCAAAATTCGTCAATGATTCGTTTTTGTATGCTGAAATGTTTCGTACGAACTGGAAACATTTGCGCGTCGCAATGATTGGTCAGTGTGTGACGAATTATAGAAATGTTTCGTCAGCCCAAATGATGAACCATTGACGAATCATTAAACAATGGTTCCTCTAATGGTTCTTCAATGGTTCATCACTTTTTGGTTCTTCAAACCATTCCAACTCCCTCCTTCACTGCCGACTCCATTTCGCAGTAAATGAGGCTGCAATTAAACGAAAAATTGAATTCCTCCAAAAAAGAAGAAAAAGAGCGCCATTTACTGGGCGCAGCCATGATGTCTGTTCATCAAAATCGTCAAAATGATGAACCATAAGACGAATCATTTGACGAAACATAGAGTGGACCATTCCTATGGTTCGTCACTGCATTTGAGGAACAATTATTTTTCCAGTTCATCAAAAAAACTCTTTCTATTCGTCACGATGACGGTTGGTAGTGGACCATTCCAAGACGAATCATAAGACGAAACATTCGTCTACGGCTACACCCGTATGGTATGTTGGTAGGAGATAATCTTGAATTCATATTTGCAATAATGTTTCAAGCAACTTTTTTCTAAGACTTTTGGCAGTATAAATTGTTTATACAATACATCCGCACTTCCAACTAGGCACGTACGTACATAGCAACAAGCAAGCCACTTAAACAAGCAATGACTAATACGGTTGGCAATGAATATTTTATATTCTTGCGGCTAGAGGCGGTCAGTGACTAAGACATCTCTCTCTCTGTCTCTCCCCGCGATGTGAGCTGACCTATCAAATGCGTAAGCGGGACCAAAAAGCCGTTTTTATGGCGGATAGCGCATTGTTGGTTTATCACGCTAGCTGATAACCAGTTTAAAGTGACGTTAGTACACCTTTGAACAGCTATCCAGTTAGCTGGCTTGCCAGAAAATGGGCGTTCTCTCACAATTCGGCCTTTTACTATGGAAGAATTTGCTAATACAAAGAAGATCGCCTGTTTTCACAGTATTAGAGGCGCTGATTCCTGTTGGATACATGTTCCTTATGGTCTGGTTTCGGCAAGAGGTCAGGAGCTTTATGCAAATATTTGTCGGTGATAAAATTTGCATATACACAGGTTAACGATAGCTGGAAGAACGTATCGTATTACAGTCCGTATGAGGTGAAGGGCAGCTTTGAAGATTTTAAAGTGAAGATCGATTTTAACAACGATGGATCAAATCGATCGATTATTGACCCGAAATCCACTTTCCTACCGTCGGTGCTGTACTACGCACCCGATACGAAGTTTACGAGGAAAATTATGGAAAGGGTGGCTTTTGGATTTAGCATTCCTCCGAATCCGGTCTTCAATTATACTATGAAATTGAAAGGTAAACTGGAAGAATGGGAAGAACTGAAAAATAAAATGAGAAGAATTTACTATTAGAATTTTCAATAGAGACATTCTTTTTGTTGTTTCGTTTTCTTTGAAAGCTGGTTGTAACGATTGCGACAAGATGACAAAACTTCAAAAAAGTAAACGGAGATTAAAGTGAAAAATACTTCTGAATGACTGTTCTTTGCAAGACAAACAATATGTAGTAAACATATGGCGCAAGCCATGTAGTGATGTAAAAAAATAATTTAATTGTAATTGAAATTCGCATAATTGGCCCGTATTTAATTTCAATTCAATTAATTTAATTTAATAGAAATTCAAAAGTTGGACCATAATTTAATTGTAATTTAATTGAAATTCGCCTGGAATTTCAATTATATTTTCAATTATTTCCTGTGGTGAATGTAAGGAAATGTGTAAGTATTAGAGGCGCTAACGACTTCAAATGAAAAGCTATTTAGTGTTTGTCACCTCTTTATACTGATCTCACTATTTTCTGTAATATTTTATGCTCTGATATTTATTTTGATCATACGTAGTTCATAAAAGTCAAAGCAGTGATTTTTGGATGTACATAGTGGGTTGACTGACACCCCTTTTGGCAAAGGTACATAGGAATTGATGTTGCTCAAAAATGCTGAGAGAGAACCTTTAGATTATGTACCGATATATACATAATAATGAACTTACTGTAAATTTCCCCCAGTCCCAGAATGCCATTTTATGCGTTTTTAAAAGACAACTTTTTTAAAATTTTTTTTCGCCTGGTTGAGCAGCAAGCAAACCAGGTGTATCTAAGCTTTTACAGGGACATTTTTTAAGTCCTACGTCACTATCGCTGTCTTTAATTTAATTGTAATTGAATTGAAATTCAAATTCCATAATTTTACATCACTAACAAACAATATGTAAACATAAGGCGTAAGCTACGTACCGTGAAATTTCTATTAAAGCGCTGCGCTATTATTTTTCCTGATTGCTTTTGGGGCGCTATTATTGATGCGTGCGCATTTAATACTTCAATGCTACATTGGTCATCTCAAGTATCCTAGCTTTTTTGAGAATACAGGCTATTTTTGTCTTAAACACAAGCATCTTTATATCAGTTTTAGTCTGACTAATGTTTGCAAGCTTTAATCAAAGAAAATTGTCTCAAAGGGATTGTATTCTACATTGAAATCTCGCACAAAGCGTTGATATTAGTGCGCGTGGGAGCGCTATTATTAGAAGGGTGCTATATTAGAGCGTGCGCGTTTATATTTTCGGGCTGTCCGTAAAGGGCGCTACTATTGGAGCGTGTGGTTTTATTAGAAGTTTTACGGTAATTTCAGCCTTCCAAGACGAAAAGTCTGCCGTGGACAACTTTACATTCGAATACGACAAAGGAACGTGTCCTAATCCGCCCTGGGGTACGTATATCGATCGGTGAGCAAGGAAAGGTTAATAAAGGTGGTATTTCAGGTGTGGTATTGTTCAATTTCACAGATAACAGCACTAACACGTTCCGGTACACAATTCGCCTAGCTAACACCATAAGAAACGCAGGCAAAGGCACTAACCAGCAGTGGAATACCAAAAATATTTTTCCTACTACGAATGCCCCGGGACCGCGCGCACGGAACGACCCAACCGGCGGATATCCTGGTGAGTGCTGCGCTGTGCATACAGACGTTGCAAAAAGTATGAAGCATTGCAAAACTACGAGAAACGTGCAAAAAGTTGGAAGATTTCTAAAACATACAGTATGCGACCCCTTTTCAATCCTTCCTTAATCAAGAACCGGTTCGTTCTCAGTCAGTTCTTGACCGATTGGCGATTTGGCCCAAATTTTGAGCAAAAATTGACATACCTATTGTGATAGTTTGGTACCGGTTCTAATCAGGGTGGTCTATAAAAATTCCATTTTTTCGGCAATTCAAAGGTTATGATGGCTTTGAAACTTGCAGGAATAATTGATTTTGCTAGTCGACGTAACGTACTCAGTGGGTAGGCCTGTAGCTTAGGTGCACTAAAATAGGGGAATTTCAAAACACGACCAAAGTCCCACAGTTTCGAAATCCGCACTGAATCAGTTGTTAAAGAACACAGATTTTAGCAGCAAGTGTAAAGAAATGATCGTGCACGAACCGTTTGAGTACAGGTGGAAAAAAAGGGGTGGATGTTTTTGTCCCTTACAAAAATGAATGCAAAAATTGAAAATATTAAAAATATTGAAGCTTTAGCAAATTCAAACTTCCAGGTAGAGTGCGAACAATACCTAAAAAATCCAATACCCCAATACCCAATACCAATACCTGAGACCCCCAATACCCCAATAACCAATACCCAATACTTGTGTAGCTGGGCCAGCAATTTCATTTCAGTGGACAGGTACATTCTAGTTGTGTACACAAGATTTTGGCACCGCAATAAAATTTTTTTAAGAGGCGGTTAGGCCGCTGCCCAAGCAGGGCGAGAAAATTTTGAAAAATTAGCCTTTCAGAAAGCATTTAGAATCCGTTTAGGCGAAAAATTAGCAGAAATTAACAGTTTTGGTACTTAATATTTCGTAATTCAGTCGCGATTTTTTTCCTAACTCGGCCGGAAATTGTGTGCACCGCGGCAATAGCCATGATGGGTACGGTGCTAGTACATTACGGTGACATTAATGTCACCACTTTTATTTTAGAAAACAACAGAGAAATTAATTACTGGTGTAGCAGCGCTTAGAAAAGCGTACACTTTAGGAAATTCTACTAACGTTTAGTTGATTTGGCTGTCCATAAACGATGACATTCCAGAGGGGGAGGGGGTCGGCCGGCAGAAATGCGACGATAGACGACACACCAGGAGGCGGAGGGGTTAGCAAAGAGCGACGTCGCTTTTTTCAGAATTTTAGAGAACTTTGACTGTATTACAGTATTTACAATTTAAGTACATTCTGTCAAAGGTTTCTGCAATGCGGAAAAGCTTCCCAGAGTGGTTGTAGGGATTTATTCTATTGATTGCGCAGTATGCTAACAAGAAAACATGACAGTTCTGTATGTACTCTACTTTTATCGGGAGAGGGTAAACCGAAAACGACGTTGCCTTAGGGGAGGGGATCCACAAGAAACGATACAAGGCGATTTTGGGGGAGGGGGCTCCGAAAAATTTGAACGACGTCATTTATGGATGGCTCCTTAACGCAAAAACAGCTTACTAAACCGAATCATCGATCAACTTTTTCGATATTTTTCAGATCAATTTTTCAGGTCAACAACGATTTTTCTCTATTTTGAATTGTCCAATTTAGTATTGGGTATTGGGGTGGTAAAAACCCCAATACCCAATACCCAATACCTGGTAAACACCCCAATACACCCAATACACCCAATACCCAATACCCAATACCAGTTCGCACTCTACTTCCAGGCTACTGGTGGGAAGGATTCACGTCTCTTCAAAAAGCCATCGACTCTGCAATCACATATCTTACTGCCGAAACAGCGGTACAGTGGCAGGAAGTGCGCCAGCGTCTGAAGCGCTACCCATACCCTTCGTACAGATCCGATTTTTTTGCATCGGCCTTCACTCAAAATCTGCCGTCAGCGCTCATAATCGGCTATGTAGTGAGCGTTATTTACTGCGCCAGAAACGTCGTACAGGAGAAGGAGAACCGTCTCAAGGTGTTGATTATAATTTAGGACTACGGCCACCCAAAAAGCCTGTTGGTTCGTCGATTCCACATTGAATAATAATAGTGGAATCGGCGACCCAACCGTTCGTGCGTCGATTCCAAATAGAATAATAATAGTGCAATCGGCGACCCAACCGTTCGTGCGTCGATTCCAAATAGAATAATAATAATAGTGGAATCGGCGACCCAACCGTTCGTGCGTCGATTCCAAATAGAATAATAATAGTGGAATCGGCGACCCAACCGTTCGTGCGTCGATTCCACATTGAATTATAGTGGAATCCGCGACCCAAAGCAATTTAGCGTTTGTGCGCCGATTCCATATAATTCGATTTTTCTGCAGGAATACATGTGCGTCATGGGTCTTAGCGGCTGGATACATTGGGCGGCCCATTTCATAACGAATTACATAAAAACGGCCATCATTGCTGGGCTTCTAACGGCCATAATGTGTGCTCCTATCGGCGGCAAGAAGATTCTCGAGTATTCCGACCCAAGCGTCATATTTGTCTTTTTGGTGGTCTTCGCTGCCGGAGCCGTCTGGTTTGCTTTCACCGTCTCTGTCTTCTTCCATGGCAGTAAGTAGAGCAAGAGGAGCGTCGAATGTCATCAGGAGCGTCGAATACATTTTAGGCAATGCGGCGGCCGGCGTGGCGTTCATTGGCTGGTTTTTGTCACAAGTGCCTTTCACGTTTCTTCAGCCTAATTATGACAGTTTGAGCTATACTACTAAAATTGTTAGTTCACTTAGTATGACAGTTGCTATGTCCTTTGCTGGAAGGATAATTGGAGACGGTGAACTGTCAGGTAGCGTTGAATCTATAATGCAGAAATGACGCTCCTAACGATTCTTTTAGGAAATGGGGTGCAATGGTCAACTATTGCTCAACCGTCTAATCCAGAGGACGATATTTCTCTGCTTCATATGATTGTAATGATTCTAATCGATATTCTAATTTGCATATTGATCACGTGGTACGTCGAGGCCATCTACCCAGGAGAGGGAGTACCACAGAAGCCGTGGTTTCCTTTTAAGGTAACATGGAATCAATTTTGTTGGCACTAAAATGTGAAAAAAATTGTAGTTTTCCTACTGGTGTCCCGGTTTGGGCAACAAAAAGACCGATGACCGTCTTACAGACGAAATTCCTACTGTATCTGGAAATGAAAAAATTGAAAAAGACCCCGCCGGTATGAAAGCTGAAGTCAATATTCAGGGTTTGACCAAGGTATGGCATTTCTTAAAAATTGTGTAAAAATGTGCAAAATTCAACTTTTTTGCAGGTTTTTGGCAGGGGAGTAAAAAAATTGGTGGCAGTCAATAAGCTGGATATGAAAATGTTTCCCGGTCAAGTTACAGCTTTGTTGGGACACAATGGTGCAGGAAAAAGCACAACCATGTCTATGCTAACAGGTAACTATGCAAAAATTGCAAAAATATGCAACAATCACATTTTTTCAGGTACACTGCAGCCTACAGGAGGTCATGCTTACATTTGTGGCTACGATATCAGAACTGCACTGCCAAATGTGCGAAAATATCTGGGCTTGTGTCCGCAATTCAATGTGCTTTTTGATAATTTGACAGCTAAAGAACACCTGAAATTCTTCTGCAAGGTAATTGCAACCTACGTTTGTTACGATTTTATATGATGAATGTATGCCTTAAATTAGCATATTTACAGCTGAAAGGCCGCAAATATGACAAAGAAGAGACAAAACGCTTACTGCGAATGTTGAATTTGACCGAAAAGCGAAAAGATCTAGCCAAAAATCTGTCTGGAGGCATGAAGCGTAAACTATCAGTAGCCGTGGCCCTAGTAGGCGGCTCTGAGGTAAGACTAATTTACGCCATACAGTCTAATTGCGCCAAAGACCACTTACAGGTAGTAATGTTGGATGAACCCACAAGTGGAATGGATCCCAACGCTCGGCATGAAGCTTGGACGTTGTTACAAGCTGAAAAGTCTAAACGAACCATTCTACTGACTACCCATTACATGGAGGAGGCTGACTTATTAGGAGATCGCATTGCCATAATGGCGAAAGGAAAGCTGCAATGTTGTGGCAGCAGTCTTTTTCTCAAGAAACATTATGGTAGCGATGAGCAGTAGGGCACTTAACGCCGTTTAGGCGCTGGTACCATCCATACACGGTGCCGTACCACCAGACATGGGCTAGCATTTCGGCTGAGGGGGGGGGGGGTTGGAGCGCCTGAGGGGGGCTGAGGGGGTGGTAAGCCAAAAAGTCCGATTGTTGGCTAAAATCAAGGTTTTTTGCTTATTTTTCATTAAAATAGGCTAAAATCAGCTATTCTGAGCTCATTTACACCTAATCCAGGCATATTTTTATCATAATTTTCTGTACAAAATTCTTCCAAAAAATTCCTGATGGGGGTAGCAGCAGTGTGGTGCACTTTTTATCTAGGTAACTACCTAGGTATACCTAGTATTACCTAGTTAATATTCGGGAAAAGTACCTAGATTTACTTTACCTAGTTGCTGGTTACTCTATTTTACCTAGTTTTAAATCCACATAACTAGGTACTTCTAGTTAAAACAAGTTTACCTAGTTTGGCATTTTCAGTTTTACATGACATTTTCTGTCAGAAAACCTTCAAATTTACGGCTTTTGCACAATAACAGTGGCCCAGAGAATGAATTTCTGACTTATTTGATCAATAAAATACAAATATTTATTTACTTGAAATTTCGTTAAATTTTAACTCCACTAACTTCATCACTGTTCTATTGAACCAAAAATAATATTTTGACTTGATTTCGAGCGTTTTAGGTTTACCTAGTATTACCTAGTATTTTTCTGGGCTTTACCTAGTATTACTTTACCTAGTTTTTTAGGTGACAACTTTACCTAGTATGACTTTACTTGGTTTTTTAGGTGACAACTTTACCTAGTATTATTTTACCTAGTTTCAAATTTTCAAAATGCACCACACTGGGTAGCAGGCAGCTGAGGGGGGTAGGTCAGACCCTGAGGGGGGCAACCCTCCTTAGCTCCCCTTTGCCCATGTCTACGCTCCGCTATCTTGGGACCGGTACCATGTATATGGTGTCAATGCCATAAACGGCGTTAAGTGTCTCTGACTGACATGGCTTGTTTCACGGGAAATTGCAAATTTGTCTTCAGGCGCTGGCTACCACATTACTGTTGTGTTCAGAGAGGAAAATTCACAGATAGAGCAGAATGTGAGGGCAGAAAAGGTGCTTCAATTGTTGCGCAAACACTGCCCTGAGGTGGAACCGCAATCGGTGGTTGGTCTCGAAGCAACTTTCCTACTACCTCAGAGCTACCGTAGTCAGTAAGCAACTGTCAGACTGAATTAATTAAGTTTATGAGACCAAATTCGTACTGTAGATTCGAGAGCCTATTTCTGGACTTGGAACGTCATCAAGAAAGTTTAGCGGTCAGTTCGTTTGGAGTATCAGTTACCACAATGGAAGAAGTTTTCTTGAAGTAATTCTCAGAACCTCTAACATTCTGGGTCGCAAAATCCACAATTTCTACAGAGTTGGCGAAATAGCCGACGAGGAGGCGGAGCGAATGTCTCAAGACGGCCAATTGGACCAATCAGCAGACGACGACAACTCCAGCGACTCGGGAGTGATTGTCAACCAACCAATCAGCGATCGAGCGCAGAGCAGCAGAGCCAAATACGAACCCCGCTACCGCTCCAGCAGCAAATCTCAGGCCTTTAAGGGTGTTTGGCGTTGTGTGACAGGGAAACACTAATCTGCGCGACGTTTCAGAATTGCGCCAGTCAAAGCGAAACGATGGAATTCTTCTGTGGATGCAACAGCTGAGAGCTCTGCTCACTAAGAGGATTGTTTACGGCATTAGAACTTGGTAATAATGTGGAGTTGGGGACCCAGACGGACGTGGGGTACTAAATAATATTTTAGGCCGCTACTTTTGGTGCTGGTAGTTGTGCCACTATTATTTGTGGCACTGGGCTTATTGGCGGCCAGGACATTGCCTGGAACCTCGGCGCAACCACCTTTGACCCTGAATTTGGAACCCTATGACACGCCTTTTTTGGTGTTTATGCAGTACTCTAAGGACAACCAGACTTCGGACTTCTTGGACAGGTAAATGAGTGTGTTCACTTATGTATCCTAAGCCTAAGGTTCGTCTGTACATAGATACAAAAGTCAGTTATCGAAAAGGAGCCAAGTAGAGAATTCACCTATAGAAATCGGTCACGAAAACCGTTCTCTGGATGACTTCATAATGAAAAAGTACAACGAAAGCGGAGAACGATATGTAAATCGCCACTATCTTATCGGCGTTGGAGCCGATTTGTCAGGAAACGTCACTGTTCCGACAATAGAAGGCTATTTCAATGACGAATCGTACCATACTCCGGGTGTGACACTGAACTTCCTGGACAACGCAGTTCTGCGGTTCGTCACCAAAAATGACGCACTCAAGATCGAAACTGTCAATCATCCGTTGCCTCCCACTGGCGCTGACGAAATCGGCAAAAAACGCCCAAGCTCAGGCAGAGCCGTTGTTGATTTCGATCGAACTCTTGTTTGGAATCGCCTTTACTGCCAGCTCGTTCGTCACTTTCTTGGTAAAGGAACGCGAAACCAAGATAAAGCACATGCAGGTAAATAGAAAATTCTAGGCTAAACTGTATTCAGTTTTGTGGTTTGGCCAATTTTGGCTGTTGGATAGTATACAAGGTGCTAAACTGCAGTAAATTTTGTCATTTTGATAAATTTTGGCTGCTAGATGGTATAAAGTGCTAAACCGCTGCCATTTTTGTCATTTTGATCAGTTTTGGCTGTAGATAGTAAGTATGCAGGGCAGGCTGCCAATTTTGTTTATTTGGCGAATTTAGACCAAAGTTGTGTTCAGTTCAACCAACTGTTGTTTGTGTTCCGTTCAACATACACATTTACCATACACAAAAGTACACCTTTGTTTTTTCAATGTGTCATGCACATACACATTGAAAATTCTGATACACATTACCATACACAAACCGTACTCAGAATGTGTATTATTGTGTATGTGTATTTGGTCAGCAAAAGTCGATAAAATTTCGAACAGAAACGTAAAATGTCGATGTTTTTGCTGCAGTGCAGTAATAAACAGTAGATATCCTCATAAAGCCTTCAAATGGCCTAAGTAACTCAATTTCAAAGCTATCCAAGGTTTCAAGCAGCAGACATTGAGAGATTTGATTTTCCCTAGCAAATC
>JASANB010004281.1:0-21480 GCA_030248155.1 Sabatieria punctata
CCTAGTGACGTAACTGTCTGTGTTGCAGGAGGCATGATCAACAAGCCGAAGTGTCTGAACAACCCAGAACCCTTGTGCAACAACGGTACCAACCATGCTGTGCTCATAGTTGGCTACGACACCACTGAAGAGCAGTATTGGATTGTAAAGAACAGGTTTGGCAGAAACTCTCTTAGTGTAGCTTTTTGACTAGCACAGCAATTGCTTTAGCTGGGGTTCAGCAAAATGGGGTGAACAGGGCTACTTCAGAATTGAGATGGGTTATCATGTGGGCAAGTTTGAGACTGACGGAGGCTGGTATCCACTGCTGCAGAACGACCCTAATGCTCAGGACGTAGCAGGTAGCAGCAGATTTAAAAAGCAGTTTAAGTTTTGCCGGGTGCAGAGGTAAACATGCACGTTTTGTGTCAGAAACATAAATACAGGGTGTACAAAGGTGACTGTTACAAGTTTGATCGTTCACGGCGCACCACTACATTAGCGGAATTCAGCAAGATTTCACATAAACGCAGCGCCAAGGGTAACCGAGAAGCCTGCCAATTTTGCGCAATAGCTATTGAAAGACCTGAGGCCGTATTCACAAAGATTTCTAGATCTGCGTAGCACATGCTACTTTTGCTTTTCACCAAAGTAGTATGTACTAGTTGGCTCCAAAAGGCCATTCGGCCCCAAATGGTTTCCCAAAGCGGTTGGGCACATAAAATGCAAACAAATAAGTTCTGAGCGGTCAAAAACATATCACATGCAAATTAAATATAAAACAAGATACTGGCGAAGAATAGATCTAAACGAATATACACTTCTAGCTAAAACAGTGTACTTGGGAAGATCGTTGGTCGTGCACTAGCCTATAAAAGCACTTGCTAAACATTTAGTAACTTCTGGCGCTTCTCTAGAGTCCTGTCCTAACCTAGTAACGTTAGTATGTTCTATATAAAGGCACTAGATGTACTGCGTTCCATTTAGGGCTCCGTCACCAATCAATAGTAGTAGTTTTTGAAGCTGTCTTTTCCATAACATGCATGCTATAACATTGTCATTCTTTTCTAACCTTGCATATTGGTGGTGTCACAGACATACAATGTACTTGTAACAGGTCATCCGCCGTAGGGGAGGGGATCTGGCGCCGGCCGGGAGTCTGTGCCGAAATTCTAGGCAGTGTGTTGGCCACTAAAAAACGCTCAAAAATCGCAAAAAACCGCAATTTTCCGTTTGAAAATTGTCAAAAAACGCTAATTTGGGTTCAAATACAGTTAAAAACTGCTGTTTTACAGGCGATTTTGGCAATTTTTGTGTCTGAAATTGTAAAAAATCCGTCTAATAGACACAATAACGCTTGAAAATCAGGGAAATCAGTTCGAATATCTTTAGCTAAGTGATATTGACTTTTTAGCAATGGACGAAGCTAAAAATTGGCAGGTTCATAACTTCCCAATACCACTATGTTTGTATGAAATTCGATTTCGATTGAATTCCGTTGACATTGTCGTGCGTGTAATGAAAATGGTCACCTTGTACCAGTGGCGTATCCAGGGGGGTGTATGGTGTGTACACCCCCCCCCCTTTGCGGTGGAGGTAGGAAGAAAAAGTCTGTCAAAAATATAAGAAACTAATGAATTATGTACTAAAACTGTCTATCTTGTGCTCAGAATGCCTTCTAAATGCGTTTTTGAAGGCCAAATTTTAAAAATTTTCTCGCCTTGGTCGGGCAGAAGCCCAACCAGGCCATTATAAACTACTAAAACTTGTAATTTATGTTAATTTTAAGCTCGGAATGCGTTTTAAACGCGTTTTTGAACGCTAGTTTTGCTAAATTTTCATACCCTGGTTGGGCAGCGGCCCAACCAGGCACTTTCAAAATTTTACACCCCCCCCCCCTTTACAAAATCCTGGATACGCCACTGCCTTGTACGTTTGTTTCGGGGAAACATGTTTACGTTTTCAGTAAATGTGCACATCAAAAATCATTCTACGTTAGTGTTTCCGATGCCATTCAGTATGTTTCCGGAATCTTGTACATATTTTCGTTAGGGGGCGTGCAAAAATTACGTAATGGTATTTTTGCCCATTTTCGGACCCCCTCCCCCCGGATAATCGCCCGTAATAATTTTCTGACCCCCCTCCCCTAATTACGTAATAATTTGGCTACCCCCCCCCGAAATTTCAATTTTTTGAAGAGATAGAGCCCAAATTTTTGAGTTCAATTCCATCTAAAATGGCGTTTTTAATATCTGTATACAGTAACAATTGATAAATTTCTTCGTTTTCTTTATTGATGAGCTACAACTACATACATGTACGCATAGTCTTAGTTTTACATAGAGGCCATCATTGGGTGGCTTTTTGTTAAAGTTGAAACCAAAGTGTTTTATCATTGATTTTAGGGCTGCGCTGCCATATCACTTGACTGATGATCGATGGTCATAAAACAGAGTTCGTGCGGGACCCGAAAAGTCAGGGAGACATGGAAAAGTCAGGGAATTTTAAAAAATTCAGGGAATAAGGGAAAATTCAGGGAATTTGGTGTCCGGTCAGGGAAAAAATTGATAGCAGTAGAATCATCTCTCACCCAAAGGGCTTTACACGCCACCCTTTTGAAAATGGGCCTTTTGACTTTCCTTCCACAGCTACTACAACTGTAAATTTTACCCTCAGAATACCGTTTAAATGCGTTTTTCAGAGCCAATTTTGAAAAACTTCTCACCCTTGTCAGATGTTCTCACTTTGATTGGACAGGGAAATTTGACTTTGGTCAGGAAATCTTGCTCTGAAAAAGCCGCATGAACCCTGTAAAAGATCGAGTCGATAAGTGCTATACCCATATAAACTCGTATCAAACAGATGTCAAAAGTCACTGTTGCCATTTAGCATCTGAAAAATTGGAAAGCCCTGACTTTAAACGTAGCTATTCTCTCATCTAAGCGTTCATCTAAGTGAAATTGAAAAAATGTAAGCCCAATGGCTTCAAATCGAGACTACATGTACATGTAGTGTACGTAAAAAGAATTAAAATTATGACCACTTCAGTGATTTCTGCACTTTAAAAAATTACGTAATGAAGTCGTCAACCCCCCTCCCCCCACCGTAATGATTAGTAATCTTTTGGCGAAGCCCCCTCCCCCCTCATGCCATTACGTAATTTTTGCACGCCCCCTTATAGCAATTCATGATTTTCGACTAGCCAGAGACCATTAGATCAAGCCACTGTTTTCAGAGGCTGGGCTCAGCTGTCGAGCACAAGACGGCTCAACCAAAAGAGGCACTGACGAGTGGGTGGAATCGGGCTATTACTGGAGTTGCAAGCTAGGCAGCTACTCTGCTGTGATCACCGCATGTGCGATGAGCAATGGACAACGCTTGCCGGTCGGCTCAACTGCTCCAGAAGGCAGCTTTCTATTGCAGTGCTATAACGAGGGCGACCGATACGGATTGAAAGCAGTTGGCTGCATAATAGGCGGGGAGAGGGTGGACCTGGGCGGGACAGGCATTGAGCACGGTGTGGTTCTTCAGTGCCATCAGAATGCCGACGGATCCGTACAGGAACGGACGGTCGGCTGCAACATTAATGGGCAAAAGGTTGAGTTTGGACAAACTGGCTTCGACGAGACTGGCATGAAATGGAAGTGTGTCCTTGAAGGGGGCTATATTAAAACCGTACCAATGGGCTGTGTGGTTGGCAACAGTTACATTGAGGTTGGGGAGATAGGCGAGGACCTACAAGGGATGAAGAAGAAATGCGTTCGTGCAGGCTATTCTATGTTGGTGGGCTGCAAGATTGGGGGTCAGCTGGTGGAGCCTGGTAACAGCGGACGTAGTGGGGGTTTCTTCGTTAAATGTCTGGAGACACCGGATGGGGGAACAATCCAGCAATTCGATGGATGCATCGATCCTGAAGCTGAAGATGAATCTAATGATAAAATCGATGTTGGTACTCAAACGACACATGGTAATCTTAGCAATGTGATGATTTGTTGGGAAATTGTTGTTTTAGGCGCAAAGACCTATATATGCAACAACGATGGAAGCATGTCAATCTTGACCGTTAGTTAGTAGTGGAACAATTACTCTCTGTGACTGTGACGTGATTGCTGTATTGATTGATTGTATTATTGATTTCATACAGTTGAGAAAGCGTTATAATTACTCATAGAAAATTCAGTAAGACATGCACTCACAGTAGTGCTTCAATTGGTGCTTGAAAACTTGCAGAAAACAGAGAATCTAATAAAAGTTGCTAACTTACAGTCATGTAGAAGAAATTGAAAGCATAGAAACGAAGCATTGAAGTAGTCGACGTAAAGCCAACCTAAAATCCGGTGATGGCCAGTAGGTAAATGGGAACCGAACCGGCGCTGACTAAGCACCTAATGGCAGAAAAGCGGAGGGTTGTTTGTAGGTAGGGCTACCCCATTGAAGGCCTCTGAAAAGAGCCAGGGCTGTCCTGAGATGTCCGAAAGGACAGCGGAACTTAGAAACAAAAACGAAACTAACAATAACAAACGAAGCGAAACTACACTTCACTTATGTACTCGTAACTGGACACCCCCTACTGCATTTTTCCCAACATTCGAAGCTACAGGCCGAAATCACCTTACCCTAACATGTGATTGGAACATGAAAGTGCAAGAAAGTGATTGGCCAGTCACAAGTCAATCACACTTTTTGTCAAACGGTGCACAGTGCTGCATGCAACGCGTGATTGGTCAGTCACAGCAAATCACGCTTTTTTTAAAATTTCAGTGTGTGTGATTGGATTACCCTTTTTAGGCACACATTGCATGTCCGAATGGCCAGACACGCAAAAAAATTTCTGCGTGTTCGAGCTACTGAAGGAGTCGGCCAACCTAACCAGTACTGCAATAGGAATATAAACTCCGCTTTAGGCAGTTGCTACAACCCACCCACCGATTCAAAATTTGGGTGGGCTACAAGCTTTTAAAATTTATGCAGCAAACTTTGTGCAGACACAATTTTCTGCTACGTAGCATGCTGGCGGCACAGGTACAAATTCTCCTGCTCTCAACTTTTCTTCAGCTAGTCTTGTCGGTGCCCCACTGGCACTTGGAAATAAAGAACAATGGCCTCACCAACCTTACCATCCAACCATTGAAGGAGGAAGCGATTTGCTGGAAAACCTGGCTGCATTTCACAACAGACGTGGTCATTCCTTCAGGTATCGCATATAGACGAAACTATTCGGTGGGTTTGCTATTATTTGCACAGGCAAATCAGGAGCAATCCACACAGAAGCCGATCACTCTGAGGTGGACTCGTGCAGGCAAGAAAAACGGCTGCCGATCAGGTTCACAGCTGACGGTGCAAGTCACTCCACTGTTATCAACCTGAAAAATGCGTAGGCTACACCACTGTTGATAATGCAGGTTAATTATATATTATTTTAGCTTTATTGATGGTCTGATGCAGTATTCAGTTCGCACCGATGTTACAAGTTCATCCCCAGTGAGTATTGGTCGGAGATTGTTGAAACGCGACGACGAGTATCATGTCAAGATTTATCGCAATTGATTTTGATTCGTTCAATTGAAAGAAATCAATCTTCTATCTGTCTAACTACTTTTGTTTGGCAGCAATTGCATGAAAAATAGCTTTGAAGTGTAACAGAGACCAATTATAGCAGAAAATAGATTACTAAATAAAAGCACTAAGTGAAACATCCTTCTACTTTTGAAGGGAAGTCATTACTGTATGTTTCTCGGTCTTGAATTTTAGTAATTATTATTTTGAATAGGGATGGCCGATTTTTTAATCTGCCCTGTCCGAGTGCATCTCTCAGTGCGCTTTTATAACAAGACATTCACAACTTTACTGATCCTTCACTACCAAATTCTGCCCTTTCTGCTGCAACATAACATTTCTCTCATGCCGGATTACCGTATTCGGTACTTTATTTTATTTGCGGTTGCCTCTCTACTCCCTCAGGCTCTGACCTACCCCCCTCAGGCCGCCGCTACCGCCTCAGGAATTGAATTTCAAGGTAAGATGTTGTAGCGGGGCTTGTGGGGGAGGGAATCAGGGAAGGTCAGAGGCAAAAGGTAAAAAGCACCGTAGACACCGTAGCACCGTCGGCCTCATCAGACCGCTCTCTTGTTTTTCTTCACAGCCGTTTTTAAACATCGGCGGCAAAAAGACGGCCTTTTCGCCCAAAAAGGTGTGATGAGGCCAGGGGGGCTGATGACCGATTTGCCTACTTCATATTATTTATTGGGTAAAAACCAATTAGAAAGAAGGAACTTGCAAAAAGTGAAGGAATGGACGTCAGCTGTATTAGCAGAGGACTCCTACCTATCCAGGGCCTAAAGACGCAAAAAACAGGGCAAAAAAATGTAGAATCGCCTGAGTGCGAGAGCGAATCTTTGGCAGCAAGCAGCACGACGTCGGCGTCATCGGATCAGTGGGGGAAAAGGCCGCTTATAAGCAAACGGTGTTTTAAAAGCGGAAGAGGAGAATATGCAGGAGTGCGGTACTATGAGGCCGTAGGTGCTACGGTGCTTTTTACCTTTTGCCAGGTCCGGAAATAGGTTCAGATCAGATGATGATATATTAATTAAGGCAATTCGGTTTCTTCGAGCCGTTCGAGCCGTTCGCACCGGCAGGTAACGCTGTGGGCGCTGAATTTTGTGCAATTGGCAGAACGTTTTCAGGCTGTGATTTTCTTCAATATGCTTTGTGCTTTCACTCGCATCTCTTCTGGCCAACTCCGAATCGCCATGCCGAAATACTACCCCAAGAATCGGCCGATTCAGTTGTGGAAATCAATTAAACTGTGGATTTTCCCTCAGATTGCAACGATTTCAACTCTTCAAGCTATGATACTTGTTCAATGTGCTTTGTGCTTTCAGTCACATCTCTTCTGGCCAACTCCGAATCGCCATGCCGAAATACTATCCCGAGAATCGGCCGATTCACTTGTGGAAATCAATTAAATTGACGATTTCCCTACAGATTGCAACGATTTCAACTCTTCAAGCTGTCAATGTGCTTTGTGCCTTCACTCACATCTCTACTGGCCAATTCGGAATCGCCTTACCGAAATACTATCCGGAGAATCGGCCGATTCAGGTGTGGAAACTGGTAAAACTGACGATTTTCCTTCCGATTGCATCGATTTCAACTCTTCAATCTGTGATACTTGTTCAATGTGCTTTGTACTTTCACTCACATGTCTTCTGGCCCACTCTGAATCGCCATGCCGAAATACCATCCCGAGAATCAGCCGATTCACTTGTGGAAATCAATTAAATTGACGATTTCCCTTCAGATCGCAACGATTTCAACTCTTCACGCTGTTAATGTGCTATGTGCTTTCACTCACATCTCTTCTGGCCAACTCTGAATCGCCATGCCGAAGTACTATCCCGAGAATCGGCCGATTCAGTTTGGAAATCAATTAAACTGTCGATTTTTATTCAGATTGCGATGATTTCAAGTATGGTGCTTCTTCGATACACCTGAGCATCCTGTCCAACCACATGTACCAGTCAGCTCCGATTCGCTAAACCAAGCACCATCTGGGAGAGAATCGGCCGATTCGGTTTTGTTTGTTTCGTTTTGGTTTTTAGTTCCACTGTCCTTTCGTACAGCTCAGGACAGCCCGCGCTCTTTTCAGAGCCTTTCAATTGGGCAACCCTGCCTACAAGCAACCCTGCCCCTTCCTGCTATTTGGTCCTTGGAGCAATGGCAGCGCCGGTTCGGTTCCCATTTACCTGCTACCGTCACTGGCTTTCGGCGGCCTGGGTTGGGCTTTGCGTCGGCTACTTCCAGTTGCCTTGACCGGTTTTGAACCCACAAACAACCTCTCTCACATATGCCGGAGCCGAAGTGACACACGGGATAGCGTAAACTACCCATCATGACCAAGACGTGACTCGGTTGTGGAAAATGCCGAAACTGACGATTTTCCTTCAAATTGCCCATTTCTTCAATACTTCCGCCCTGTATTTTTCAGGATGCCCTTTGCACCCTGCATTCTTCCGCGTGCTTGCTTTGCCCCCAAAATATACCCCTTTAAAATTTGTACCCCCAAAAATTCTTACCCCCATATTTTTGGTCCGAAATTTTTTGCGCTTTCTATTTTGGCACACCCCGGACCCCCTGTTGCATGTACGAAATATACAGAGAGCAAAACACTACAGACTAAAAAAATGGGGGGTAAGAAATTTAGGGGGGGGGCAAATTGGGGGGGGGGGTCAAATAAAGCATCCTGAATAATACAGGGCGCAAAAAATTCAGGGAGAGAAACCATTTTGGGTGTACAAATTTTGGGGGTACAGATTTAGAGGTACAGATTTTAGGGGGTACATACTGTATTTTAGGGGGTAAACTAAGCTGGTAAACCGCAAAATACAGGGCAGAGAGAGTGTATCGAGGAAATATGGGCAATCTGAACGAAAATCGTCAATTTCAAATTTCCACAACCGAATCGGCCGATTCTCGGGATGATACTTTGGCTTAGCGAATAGGAGTTGGCCAGAACATATATGAGTGCTGCTCAGGGCGCATCGAAGAAGTACGCAGCTACAAGAGTTGAAATCATTCATCGTTGCAATCTGAAGGAAAATCGTTAGTTTCATTAATTTCCACAACTGAGTCGGCCGATTCTCGGGATAATATTTCGGTATGGCGATTCGGAGTTGGCCGGAAGAGATGTGAGTGTCAAATCGGTAATTTGAACTTTCTTTATGTGCGCTAATTTGCGCTTGACGCGCAGGTTGTATGCTCACTGCCAGTTCTGTTCAGTCACGTGACTACTTTTGCCGTTGAATTTTGTTTGCCTCTCATTAATGATAAAAGAAAAAGACGAGCTGTGGAGTGGTTGGGCGGCCCGCTTTACACTGTGGCTGTAATAGCTGGGCCTTTGGTTTTGACGGACGCAGTTCTCGTAGCGTGTGTAGGAAAGGCTAGGTAGGCGTCTCGCTGAGTCGTTTCGGTTTCGTTTATTGTATTAGAGTCATTGAGGTACTGGTACATCTCTACACAGAAGAGGCCAGCCTACCCTACTTCACAGTGAGTGAAAGCAACAAAGCACATTGAAGAAGCATCACAACTTGAAGAGCTGAAATCGTTGCAATCTGAAGCGAAATCGTCAATTTAATTGATTTCCACAAGTGAATCGGCCGATTCTCGGGATAGTATTTCGGCATGACGATTCAGAGTTGGCCAAAAGAGATGTGAGTGAAAGTACAAAGCACATTGAACAAGTATCACAGCTTAATGAGTTGAAATCGATGCAATCGGAAGGAAAATCGTCAGTTTTACCAATTTCCACACCTGAATCGGCCGATTCTCCGGATAGTATTTCGGCAAGGCGATTCTGAATTGGCCAGTAGAGATGTGAGTGAAAGCACAAAGCACATTAACAGCTTGAGGAGTTGAAATCGTTGCAATCTGAATAAAAATCGACAGTTTAATTGATTTCCAAACTGAACCGGCCGATTCTTGGGATAGTATTTCGGCAAGGCGATTCAGAGTTGGCCAGAAGAGATGTGAGTGAAAGCACAAACCATATTGAAGAAAATCACTGCCTAAAAACGTTCTGCCAATTGCACAAAATTCAGCGCCCACAGCGTTACCTGCCGGTGCGAACGGCTCGAACGGCTCGACGGCTCGAACGGCTCGAAGAAACCGAATTGCCATTAATTAACTTCCTTATGATGAATAAACAACTCTGGAGCGTGCGCTATACTGATGCGTCCCTCTAGGGGTATTTATATAATTGGAAAACAGGCCCTCCGTAGCGTGCCCTATAGGATGCATTTGTAGGGGAGGTAATTTTTGGTGTCACTCCATAAAAACATGCAATCTGTGGTTTGTCGAAGCAGCAATGAAAGTGCTTGTAATTCAGTCAACATCAGTGCGTTTAAGAAGGCTAATTTTTCAAAATTTTCTCGCCCTTATTGGCCCAACCAGACCTCTTCAAACTACTGAAACTTTTAGTTCTATGTCCAGAATGCCTTTCAAACGACCGTTTTCAGAATTTTCTTGCTATAGTTGGGCGGTAACAAATTATTGCAACCGTGCACATGCTTAGCACTAGTTTTTGGGTAAAGAAATATTTCATTTAGTGTGAAGAAATTTTGATGATGTCAGGTGATTTTTTGGCGTTTGTCTCAGAAGGTCAGGGGAATTTCACGGGATTTCGGATCGTCAGAGCAGCAAGACCAACCAATTCTTGTTTTTGAAAATTATTTAACTAACTACTCTAGGTACCCTATATTAATTTAAGGAAATGCTGTTGGTTGTTTGGACACAACTACAAGAGTTAGTGTGCATGTTTGGAAGCTCTCGTGGCCAAACTGACTTTAGGTTCACCGTTGTCTGTTATTAAACGGTTTTTCTTTTCTGAGTGTGTCTGACCAATGACTAGTTCATCAACTGAGGTCAGTCTGAGGATCAGTTTCGCCGGCAAAGGTTGTGTGAGTGCAGATCAGCTGCAAGATTTCGTCTACGTTCTGTCCGAACAGAATCTCTCCAGAATTGAGAACTCCAAAGACCGCGATGTCAGTTTCAGCTTCATTCAGACCATACATGGGCCGATGGTTTGCCCACCCACCAACTAGGGCTCACCCCCCCCCAAACGACCGCACACCCACCCACCTGAAGCCGGCTTTTGTTCCTGACTCCACCCACCAAATTCGCCGCGACCCCCAAACCGGCAGGCCCACCCAAATTTTCGGATTTTGACTAGCCCCAACCTAAAAACATGCTAAATAAAAAGCATTTTCATGCGTTTTGGGAGTTTTTGGAATTTTGGACCATCCTCTGGGCGACCCCCCATGACGGAAACCCCCTCCCCAGGCCGGCCCAGACCTGTTTGCATGTACAGTACATGTATGGCTTTATTGCGTTTATTATATCCCTTATGTACTTGTACCAAGTCATCCGCCGACAGAAAGGCCAGGAGTGGCGGTGGTCTGAACTCAATTTCCATGGAAGGGTTTACCGAAAATCGCTCAAATAAACATAGTTGTTTTAGGCTAAAACGCTACTTACTGTAATAATATTGACTCAAATACAGCTCATAATCGCTTCGTTGCACGTAATGTTAGCAATTTTCGTGTCTTTGAGTCATACCAGTGGCGTATCCAGGGGGGTGTAGGGTGTGTACACCCCCTTTGCGGTGGAGGTAGGAAGAAAAAGTCTGTCAAAAATATAAGAAACTAATGAATTATGTACTAAAACTGTCAATTTGTGCTCAGAATGCCTTCTAAATGCGTTTTTGAAGGCCAAATTTTCAAAATTTTCTCGCCCTGGTCGGGCAGAAGCCCAACCAGGCCATTATAAACTACTAAAACTTGTAATTTCTGTTAATTTTAAGCTCGGAATGCATTTTAAACGCGTTTTTGAAGGCTAATTTTGCTAAATTTTCTTACCCTGGTTGGGCCGCTGCCCAACCAGCCACTTTCAAAATTTTACACCCCCCTTTCCAAAATCCTGGATACGCCACTGAATCATACATACATGTAAAAGGGGCCCCGCCCTACTCATAGGGCCCGACCGGATACAAATTTCTACCGGATCCGGATCCGGATCCGGATATGCCCATATCCGGCCGGATCCGGATCCGGATATGCCGGATATCATTGATCACCTTAAAAATTTTTTAGAATGCAATAAACCACATATATACATTTCTTTGTTCTATAACAGTTGATTCAAAACAACATCTAATAAATGTAGTTCAAACTATGGGTGGATAATATCGGGTTTTTGCGATGCATGTGATATTGCATATATCATATGCATGCAAAAATGAGATATGTACATATTTTTTGCATATTTGCATATTTTATCACCGCGGCTAGAAATTGATAACTGGACGCTTTCCAAGCATTTTTGAGTTTGGTCGGAATGTCTATGCAATCTTAAGCATTTATTAGGCATACCTATTTTACAGATACAGACCTCATCTGAAAAAAAAACAGAAGGGGAAACTACTGCTGTTTGGGTATAGGATTTTCAGGAATCGGTTCGGTACGGGTAGGTATTTTTCGGCATACCCAGGAATCGGTTCGGTATGGGTAGGTATTCGCAAAAATACCGGTATACCGGTATTTATTCGGTATTTGCTGAAAATGTTTTACAAAGTGAAAACACTAAATTTCCCATTTACACGGCCATGGATTTGGTCATTTCCAAGGTCAGAGGCTAAAAAATTCATCAAATGCAATGGGATTTACAGGTTTTTTAGGAATGTTTTGAATCTTTTTAGTTTTACTGAAGAGAAAATCGTCTCTATAAATAATTTTGGCTAAGAGAAATGTTTCCATTGTACTGTAGTTATAAGGCCTACTAGCGTACAGTATGGAGATCTAACCAGCAGTGACAAAACGCGGGGCTATTTTGTCGATTCTGATTACGTACTAAAAATCCTTCAAATTCGATATTTTGGGAGGATATCATAATAGAATGTGTTTCTGCATGCCCCAAAAATGCATAATTACAAAGAAAACATTGTAATCATAGGGAATTTTCGATAAAAATTGCACTAAGCTGGACAGAAAATACCGATTCCCAAATACCTGGGTATTCCCAAAATAATCGGTATACCGGGTATGGGTATTTATTAAAATACCTGGAATCGGTAGGTATTCCCAAAAATACCCATTTTTCGGCATGGGTTCGGTATACCCAATCAACAGTAGGGGAAACAGTTTGGCATGAAAGTTCAGCTCATTTCGTAATTTTTAGATAAAAATGGTTGACATCACAGACTTTTGGCTAAATTATTGTTTGCATGTTCTAATTTGTTCTCTCTAATGTGGTATACTTAGCCGACCTTTTGGTAGACCTGTCCTAGTTTTACAAACTAAAAAATTATGAATTTGAAAAATCTCAGTTGAGATTTCCATTCTTTGCGAGTTGAGTTTAGAGTCTCAAGCCATTCATCTCCATTCTGAAACTGAAAAGAGAATATTTGATCTCTGTAAGTACAGATTTACAGTATAAACTTGCCTCAATAATAGTTCGTTTTTTTATTTTAGATTTTATATTTTTAATTAAATGAAAAATTAGCAAAAACAAGGCGACTATCCTAACCTAAACATAGAAATCCAGTCTGCTTGGCTGTTTTGTGATGTTCATTGTATCACATTAGTATTATTATTTTTGTTGAGTTTGTTTTGGCCAAGTCCTAGCCTGCTCGCCTTCTGTACCTTGGAGTTATCGCCTTCCAAAATGAACTGACCCGAATTTTCAGATGTCAATTTTTAACGTAAATATTTCAAGAACCCTTCATCGGATCTTTGCCAAATTTTGCAAGTTAACCAATCTTTATATGGACTTAAGAACCTGAAGAGCTCAGCTTTTCACAAAGCCGGTTAAAATCTGGCAGATTTTTACTTTCAGTCAAGGTGAAAAATTAGCATTGTCAAAAATGAGGGTGTGTGCTTTGCATAGAAATCAGGTATACGAACTACTGGGGTCATGGATTACAATCGCCTCAAGAAATTTCTAACAAGCATTCGGTCGAATGCAATATTTATGTTCAAAATACATAAAAATCACGTTTTCTCATCTGTGACTGATATCCGGCATATCCGGCAGGTAATATCCGGATCCGGTACCGGATCCGGATATGGCCATATCCGGCCGGATCCGGATCCGGATATCCGGTCGGGCCCTACCTACTCAGGTCAGATTCCGATCCACTCGCGACTCCAGTTTTTCAGGCAAGTATATCTTCAGCAATTTTTTTAAAAATTTTAGAATTCCAGACACAAAAACTGCTACAGTCGCCTGTAAAACAGCACTTTTAAGCTTTTTTGCGCCCAAATTAGCCATTTTGGAACATTTTTTGTACCCGACCGCTCGCCTAGAATTTCGGTTCAGGCCCATGGCTAGCGCCAGACCCCGAACCAGCTCCCGCATCGGCGACTGACCTGTTACATGTATTCTTTCTATAAAAAATTGGTTCGAAACTGCCTCACAGAAAAATGGGGGGGCACGCGAGTAATCGAAAAATTATCTTTGGGAAGGGTTTGCAGTCCGGGTTTTGCCATAGCTGGTGGGGTGGGCAGACATTCAGAGCCGCTATTCACTTGTATGCATACATGTACCAACTCCGGGCCGACCTGGGGGAGGGGGTAGGAGGGTTTTCCTCAGGTGAGAGTCGAGGGGGGGTTCGCCCAGAGGGGGTCCAAAATTTCAAAAAGCTCCAAAACGGCTGGAAATGCGTTTTTAGCACGGTTTTTTCAGTAAGGACCCCTGATAAAGACGTACAATAGGTACAGGTAGTACCTGTCAGGTACCATATATGGTGTTGGTACGATAAACGGCGTTAAGTGCCTGACTGTACAAAGTTCATCAGTTTTGTTCTCGAGTTCTACTGTTCGTTTCGCACACCTGCGTAGACCCGTCCGTAAACCGTGGCATTTGAAAGGAAAACCAACAAACTGTCTTAGACATCTCAATCTATTGTTGCTCTTTGTGTTTTTATGTCATACATGTACTTTATGGGTTTGGGGTTACCCCTGCTGGAAAAGCCAACCCCCTCAACTCCAGACGGGTTAAGAAGGGACCCCCGACCCCGACCATACCTGTTGTTGTAACAGCTCCGGGCATACATGTAACAGCTCCGGGCCGACCTGGGGGAGGGGGGTTTCCTCAGATGGGGGGTCGAGCCGGGGTTTGTCCAGAGGGGGGGTTCCAAAATATCAAAAAGCTCCAGAACGCCTGGAAATGTCGAAGGACGCTAAAAATCGCTATTTCAAGCTGCCAAATTGCGTTTTAGAGCTAAAAACAAGCAAAAAATGACAAAAAAGCTTCCAAAAACGCCCGATTTATCTTAAATATCAGCAGTGGAAACGCCAAATTCCGTTTCCAAAGGCTTTTCAAGTGAATTTTAGGCTAAAAATCAGTGATTTCTAAGCCAGTTTGTTAGTACTGGAGCCACTACTAGTACTTGTATTTTTGGTTCGGGGTGGGTGCTCCCGTGGGGGTGAGGGGGTTTGGCCATTCTATTAGCAGGGGGGTAACCCCCAAACCCCCTAGTACATGTATGCTTGTGTGTATGTATAAACGTACATACATATATCCTGCGAAGTTAAACAGTTTTTGTTTAAGGGAATCTGGATTCACCCAAAGGTGGCAGATTTTATCTTCACAGTCTGCGAGCATCTGAAAGTTCCACGCGAGGTCAAAGTTCACGCTCTACTGCTATTTGACGAGTCAGTTGTGTTTTTGTTTTTACCTACAGTGTACGTTCCGAACCATAACTACCTAGTTCATTTGTTCTTTCAGTCAAAATCCGGAAATTGTATTGTTGGGCCTACAGATTGTAGGATGGCCGTCCTTGCCGTTTGTGGAGCATGCTATACGGCAGACATGTAACAGGTCATTCGCCGAAGGGGGTGGGGGGCTGGCGCCGGCGGGGGCTCTGAGCACAATTTTTGGAGAGGGGTTGGGCACTAAAAAACGCTCAAATATCAAACGAATCACAATTTTCGGCTAAAAATCGTCAAAAATCGCTAATTTTGGCTGAAATAAAGCTAAAAAGTGCTGTTTTACGGGCCATTTTGGCAATTTTTGCGTCTGAAATTGCAAAAAATCTAAAAAATTAGCTCAAAAAATTACTTGCCAGAAAAATCGCGTCGGGGTCCTCATCCGGGGGGTCTCACCCAAGTCGGGTGGAGGGTAGACCCCCAGACCCCTTGTACGTCATGCGGTATTATGCGGTGTCCAAAATGTTATACGGTATTTTTACATCCCTATTCAGTTGGTTGGTGGGTGCGTGGGTAAACTGCCGACTCAAGTGTAATTTCTGACACTGTCCAGTGCAATCTACTGCAGCCCTCGCTTTCTTTTGTTCTATTCCTCTGGGGGTCTCCCATAAATTACCCACCCCAGCCTTCTCTGAAGATGGCAGTATAACTGTGTGTAAAATGTTCTCAGGTACCATGTGCACTGCTGGAATCGGAAGTACGCCTCAGCCTTTGAGAAGGCGGAGAAATCGAGAAAGGAGAAGCAACAAGAGTGGAAGGCAGCCGTGAACAAATTGACCTCCGATTTGCCACTCAGAGCCATCTCCTGCATTCAGATCGCCTCCAAACTCTTCTCCTACTACAACGTACTCTCTTCTGGTCTTTCTAACTATTTACGGGCTCATAGCATTTTGCAACCAAAGCCTACTGAGCGTTTTTTGTCCCAAGTTACGATTTTCTGACAAGTTTGGTCCCCCTCGAGACGATTTTTCCAACCCTCCTCCCCCTTCCGATTTTTTGGCAAGTAATTTTTTGAGCAAATTTTTCCGATTTCTTTGCAACTTCAGACGCTAAAGCTGCTAAAATCGCCTGTAAAACGGCACTTTTTAGCTGTATGTGAGCCAAAATTAGCGATTCCTAGAATTTGGGCTCAGACCCTACGCCCCTCTGCCTACTGTATTTTAGTGCCGTCTCGAGAACAGAGATAGAAATTGTTCCGAAACGTGTATAGCTTAGATGTAACGGAACGGGGACCGGGGGTCTGCGGCCTAAGGGGTGGTCAACCACTCTCAGCACCCGTTTCTCTGACCGCACCCACTATCTGAAACAGGCTTTTCTTCTTGCACCCATTCATGCGAAAATTGTCTCGACCCGCATTGGTAGGCCCTTTCCCAAGTTTTCAGATTTTTACTACCCCAACCTACGTATCTTTCCGGCCCATATATCGCTCAGATCATTCATGTAGCGGGGGGTCTGAGCATACAGTACATGTACTACGGGGGTTTGGGGGTTACCCCTCTCATCCCCACCCCGGTAGAACTTTAGAGACCCCCGACCCAAAAATGCAAGTACTAGTAGCAGCTCCAGTACTAACAGACTAGCTCAGCAATAACAAATTTTAGCTTAAAATTCGCTTGAAAAGCCTTTGTAAAACGAATTTGGCGTTTCCGCTGCTGATATTTAAGAGAAATTAGTGTTTTTGGAAGCCCTTTTTATCGTTTTTTGCTTGTTTTTAGCTCTAAAACGCTATTTGTCAGCTTAACGTAGGGATTTTTAGCCTCGCTACTGAGAAAAACGTGCTAAAAACGCATTTCCAGGTGTTTTGAGCTTGTTGAAATTTTCGAGCCCGCTCTGGGCGAAATCCCCCTCGACCTCCCACCTGACAGAAACCCCATCCTCTCCCCCGGGTCGACCGGGACCTGTTACATGTCTGAGTTTGAGTTCTCCCGCCGCACCCGATTTAGGCCAGGCCCGCCAAACGGGGGGACCCCCGAGACGACTGTTCAGAACCTACCCTCCCCTCCGATTTTCCAGCAAACCACTTTTTCAGCAAATTTTTTAATCATTTTGTAATTTCGGACACTAAAATTGCTAATATCGCCTGCAAAACAGTACTTTTTTGTTGTATTTGAACCCAAGTTAGCTATCTTTGATGATTAATAGCTCAAAATGCCTACTTTTGCTATTTTTGAGCGTTTTTGGCACCCTCCACTTGAATTTGGCCGGCCCCCTCAGTCGTTCCCCATTCGCCGATGACCTGTTTACGTGCATGGCTCAGATACAGTACAGCTAAAATCGGCCCAAAAATTGCGTACCCGAAAAATCGGAGAGCGTTGGCTGAAAAATCGTCTCAGGGTAGTTGCCGATCTGGGAGAGGTTTGGTCTTGCCGACAATGGGGGCAAATCTCAAACTCTTAGTACAGTCAGGCACTTAACGCCGTTTATGGTACCGACACCATATAAGGTACCTGTACCATATGGTACCGGTACCTAGGGTAGTGGTACCATATATGGTACCACTCTGTTCAGATTTCGTACCATATATGGTGTCGGTACCATAAACGGCGTTAAGTGCCTAACTGTAGTTAATGTATGGGTGAGAAAGTGTGTGTTGGTTGAGTGCGTGTGCGTGGAAGATGCGCGCAAGTACCTGCGTTCGCTGGGCCACGTGAAGCAGCCAGACGACATTCTGCACTCTGAACTGAAGCTTCTCAATGAACTCAACTACAAGGTCAACCTGCACAGTCCACTGGTTTACGTGGAAACTCTGCTCAAACTCTTGCCTGGTCAGTTTATTATGCACTGATCTGATGTGATCTTTGTTTGATTTACAGTCAGGCGCTTAACGCCGTTTATGGTACCGACACCATATAAGGTACCGGTACCTTACATGGTACCCCACGTTCGGGGCCTGTGGTTGTACCATATATGTTGACGGTACCATAAATGGCGTTAAGTGCCTGACTGATTTAGGAGCTCTGGGTCAACAGCCACAGTTGTTGCTGGACTGGTGGAACTGGTGCTTGTTCGTGCTGGACCTCGTGCTGCTCAATAGACCTCAGCTCTATGCCACTCTCCTGCAACGTGCACAGCCGGACACCGGTGCCATCAGAAACACGTAGGTACAGTGTACCATACATGGGCCGGAAAATGGGTTGGGGTAGTCAAAATCCGCAAATTTGGGGCTGCCGGTTTGGGGGGGTCGCAGCGATTTTGGTGGGTGAGTCAGGAACAAAAGTCTGCTTCAGGTGGGTGGGTGGGGTCGTTTGGGGTGGGCAACCCCCCCGGACCTCCCCCCCGCGGCCCGTATATGGTAGGTACCTAGGGATGGGCAACGTAAATTAAAATCGGTAATTTACGTACGCGTTATTTCTGTTTAACCAGATTTTAATTTCCGTATTCGTAACGTGTTACGGAAATTAAAACGGCTAATTTCTTGTCGTAACGCGTTACGTAAATTAATTTCCGTAACGTCGTAACGACTAAGATTCCAGCCATACGTAAATTAATTTTCGTTTTTCTTCAAAAATCGCTAGTAGTTACAATGTAGTAGCAATCGAACATCGCGGAAAAAATCATAAAATGAACTGTATGCAATGCAAGTTTTAATTCTGTGTTTGTTCGATTGGAATTGCATTCGTATTTTTGAAATCTAACTTCACACCAAAAGGAAGGAATGAAACGTGGGTATGTTTTTTTGGCTGAATTACTGTAGCTGCTGAGGGTTTTATAACTGCGCAGCTACTAGCCAACTACGTACTACTACAGACTGTAGTCTACCTACCGCACACTGACCGTTAAACGTATGACAGTACTTACGTATAAGATTAAGACAACTATGTATGTAACTTCACTTCTCTGTTTGAATGCATTTTAAAGGTACAACATTTAGTTGGCAAGTCCGACTGAACCTGGATCTATTAATAGGTTTTTAACCTGAAATTTGTCGACTTGAACCTGAACCTGAACTTATTTTATTTCAGCCGGAGTTGAACCTGTTCCGTTTTATTGGACTTTCTCAATACGTTCAATGAAATTTTTAGGCAAACTATGTAAAATTTTCGGTTGGATTGCACAAAATTTTAAAGATTTCATGTTTTTATACCTATTTTCAAACTGAAACTGTCAGAAAACGAAAGTACACTGCCCTGTAAAGTCTGATCTATGTTCTTAACTGCCAATAGAAAGGCTTATAGTTAAGAAAAGTTCCAAGCAGCGCAAAATTTCTACAGTTTTTGGAGATATCGGTGGACTTGAACCTGAACCTACTGTCCAGGTTTTTCAGAAGATGGATGGACTTGAACCTGAGATTTCGATGTTGGCTTTGATTTGAACCTGAACCTATTTTTCAACCTCGAACTTTCCAACAGTAGTACAACACCTACACATGAATTTATAGTTGCCTGGCTTTTCTGCCTATTTTCTTATACAGGGAGATAGCATATTGACAAATTCAAGCCTTCAAAAACGTATCTATACGATATTCCGACCATAAAATTTGCCGAAATTAACCGGTTTAGCAATTAGAAGAGTAGGATTGGGCTTCTGTGCGACAAGAAGGGCGAAAAATTTTCGAAATATTAGGTTTAAAAGTCGCATTTAAGATTCAGTAGTAACCAAAAATATGTCTATAATACAACAAAACAATGCGGGGGCTCAGGATTCAACAGAAAAATCTGTTTTGCGCTAGGAACGTAAAATAATTCACGTACGGAAATTAATTTACGTATTGCTAAATTTTAATTTCCGTATTCGTTTAATTTCCGTATCCGGATTTTTTTAATTACTGTAATTGTTAAGCGTAACGTAAATTAAAAATCGGCGCTTAATTTACGTTACGCGTTGCGAAAATTAATTTACGTGCCCATCCCTAGGTACATCTACTTCTACACTCACACAATCTGGTGTATGTAACGGTGTCTTAACGAGGGGACCAAAGTCCTACGATCAGGTATTGCGACCCATTTCGCAACCCCGAACGTATTGTACTGTAAGCATACATGTAACAGGGTCCCTGGGGTCTGCCTCCATCCAACTTCGGCCAGACCCCTCCTCTAATTTATCTGGCAAGTAGGTTTTTCACCAAAATTTTACAATCTTTTTATAATTTTATCGACTAAATTCCATACTTGTAACAGGAGGTCTGGCCCCACCCGATTTTGGCCAGCCCCCCGGATGGGACCCCCCCTCCCGAGACGATTTTTTCGACCCCCCTCCGATTTTTCTGGCAAGTAATTTTTTTGTGCAAATTTTTGCTATTTTTTGCAATTTCAATCGGAAAAATTGCCAAAATGGCCCGTAAAACAGCACTTTTTAGCTGTATTTCAGCCTAAATTAGATATTTTTTTACGATTTTTACCGAAAAATACTGAAAAATGCGATTTTTCGATTTTTGAGCGTTTTTCGGGCTCAGACCTTCGACCGGCGCCTGACCCCCTCCCCCTTCGGCACATGACCTGTTACATGTATGCTTAAATCGCCTACACGCGCGCTTAAAAATTGCCAAAATCGCCTGTAAAACAGCACTTTTTCGCTGTATTTTTAAAGCGATTTTTAGTTATACGAACATGAGCCGTGGGGCTCTTGGGTCGACCTTTTGTTCCTGGACCCACCGACCGAAATGGCCGCGAACCCCTAAAGCGGCACCCCCGAAGTTTCGGATTTTGACTACCCAACCCATTTTCCGTTCCATGTATGTTTTTTGGCCTCAAATTGGGATTTTTTGAGCTTTTTTTAGTACCAAATCACCTCCTCATAGCCATACATGTAACAGCTCCGGGCCGACCTGGGGGGAGGGGGGTAGGGGGGGGTTTCCTCAGGTGGGGGGTCGAGGGGGGGTTTCGCCCAGGTGGGGGGTCCCAAATTTCTAAAAGCTCCAAAACGCCTAGAAATGCGTTTTTAGCACGTTTTTTTCAGTAAGGAGGCTAAAAATCGCTATTTTAAGCTGCCAAATAGCGTTTTAAAGCTAAAAACAAGCAAAAAATGACAAAAAGAGCTTCCAAAAACACCGATTTTTCTTAAATATCAGCAGTGGAAACGCCAAATTCGGTTTCCAAAGGCTTTTCAAGTGAATTTTAGGCTAAAAATTAGTGATTTCTGACCCAGTTTGCTAATACTGGAGCTACTACTAGTACTTGTATTTTTTGGTCGGGGGGAGGGGTCCCTTAACCTGACACGGGGGGGGGGGGGGGGGGTGGGGGGTGTTGCCTTTGCAGCAGGGGGGTAACCCCCCAAACCCCCCCCCCTAGTACATGTATGCTCA
>JASANB010004282.1:0-19196 GCA_030248155.1 Sabatieria punctata
AACCGAAGGCATTTTGAAGCAGTATGGAAGCTAGAAGAGTTAAAATAATGGAAAGTTAAAGGAAAATCAGCAGCTTCACCTTCTCCACTCTGAATCGGCCAATTCTTGTGATGTTATTTGGCGAAGATGGATGAGATGCGAATCGTGAGTGGCGGGCTGGATGATCGAAGTGGCTCTGGTACGATCTGGAAGGCAGCGAATGGGAGGTGGCCTGGAGGCTGAAGACGATTTAGATTCAGTAATAGGTGCCAGTAGTGATGTAAAATTATGGAATTTGAATTTCAATTCAATTACAATTAAATTATGGGCTCAGTTTTTAATTTCAATTAAATTAAATTAAATTAATTGAAATAGTCTTCCAATATTTTCAATTACAATTATATTTTCAATTAAATTATTGAAGCATGCAAAATTTCAATTATGCAATTTTTCTCAATTATTTTTCATTTTTTTGGAAATTGTTGTATTTTTGCTGTTGTGCCGTGATTAGTAGCTGATCACAGAGACTGTGTGACTTTCTACTGTCTTATTTATGTGAAATTAATACGGAATCGTGATCACCAATTGACCAAAGCCTGAACTTTTATTTTTGACTGACTAAGTTTGAAAAACTTAAGTGAGTCATGAGTCTTACTTTGGACGAACGATTGAGCAGCTTTGTGATTCAACTGTAGCAAGCACTATAATTTCAACTAGCTGTCATAGTTGTTTGTTCAACCAGCTCTGTGGACAAGCAAACTGTTTATGGTGTCCAGAAAATAAAAGCTGCCGAAGATTGCGCGCCCGACGGGCTGGTGAGCGGCTGGTTTTAAATGTTTTGTTAACAAGCAGCATATCAAAAAAGGTGTTCTATTACATATTGTAGTGCTCATTTTGGGGTTATTTTAAATTATGAAATTTTAAGCCGGCCAAAAAGGTAACAGAGCTGATCTAAACGCACTGCTTGCCTGTTAGTGAAGGCAATATTCTGTTCTACACATTATAAATGTACACTAAAACATATGCATGCACAGTATAAACACAAAACCGATTAAACAAATGAAAAACGTTCATCGACCTGAGAGGTACCATCAAACAGAACTGACTTACAATACCGTTACATTGAAACACTTAACATACTGTACTTTCAGATGGCAGGAAGAGTATAAAGCCTGACACAATACAGTATACAAGTCACAACATATTGTACATACTAGTTATTCTCCAATGATAGAAGGTCTTCACTGGCCTTGTGACACTGGAGCTGTACTGTACAGCTTTGCTGAGTGAGACAGGACCGGCGGCAGGAGTCAATGCTTCCGTTTCACCATTGGCTACACCTTGCTTGGCCCAGCCCGCTTGATTTTTCGAAATTTTGCGGCCGCCCATTTGCCAGTCAGCAGCGTTTTCAAATGTGCACTTTTCGGTGAAGTGAAGGTCTGAACCAGAGAGTAAACAGCTTTCTCTGCAGATTTAGAGAACCAGCGGTTTCTGCAGTTTTGAGTCAAATCATGGTATGAACAAGCGTTTTCTGCAGCTTTTGAGCAAAATTATGGTATGAACCAGCGTTTTCTGCAGCTTTTGAGTAAAATCATGGTCTGACTCTGAACCAGCGTTTTCTGCTGCTTTTGAGTCAAATCAAGCTCTGAACCAGCGTTTTCTCCAGCTTTTCAGTCAAATCACAGTCTGAACCAGCGTTTTCTGCTGCTTTTGAGTCAAATCACAGTCTGAACCAGCGTTTTCTACAGTTTTGAGTCAAATCATGGTATGAACCAGCGTCTTCTGCAGCTTTTGAGTCAGATCATGGTATGAACCAGCGTTTTCTGTATTTTTGAGTCAAATCATGGTATTAACCAGCGTTTTCTGCAGCTTTTGAGTCAGATCATGGTATGAACCAGCGTTTTCTGTATTTTTGAATCAAATCATGGTATGAACCAACGTTTTCTGCAGATTTTGAGTCAAATGATGGTATGAAACAGCGTTTTCTGTATTTTTGAATCAAATCATGGTATGAACCAGCGTTTTCTGCAGCTTTTGAGTCAGATCATGGTATCAACCAGCGTTTTCTGCAGTTTTGAGTCAAATCATGGCATGATTCAGCGTTTTCTGCAGTTTTGAGTCAAATTATGGTATGAACCAGCGTTTTCTGCAGTTTTGAGTAAAATCATGGCATGATTCAGCGTTTTCTGCAGTTTTGAGTCAAATCATGGTATGAACCAGCGTTTCCTGCTGCTTTTTTTTAGTCAAATCAAGCTCTGAACCAGCGTTTTCTGCTGCTTTTCAGTCAAATCATGGTCTGAACCAGCGTTTTCTGCTGCTTTTCAGTCATATCATGGTCTGAACCAGCGTTTTCTGCTGCTTTTCAGTCAAATCATGCTCTGAACCAGAGCTTTCTGTCTGCTGCTTTTCAGTCAAATCATGGTCTGAACCAGCGTTTTCTGCTGCTTTTGAGTCAAATCAAGCTCTGAACCAGCGTTTTCTGCTGCTTTTGAGTCAAACAAATCAAGCTCTGAACCAGCTCTGAACTAGAGTGTTCTGCAGATTTTTTAGTCAAATCATCGTCTGAACCAGCGAGTAAACATCGTTTTCTGCAGCTTTTGAGTCAAATCAAGCTCTGAACCAGCGACTAAGCAGGGGTTTCTGCAGCTTTTGAGTCAAATCAAGCTCTGAACCAGCGTTTTCTGCGGCTTTTGAGTCAAATCATGGTCTGAACCAGCGTTTGCTGCTGCTTTTGAGTCAAATCATGGTCTGAATCAGAGAGTAGCATTATGAGTCAAGCAAATCCAGAATTTCGACCAGGCAAAAGGCACGGAGCCAGTTATCCCAGCAAGATCGTGTGCTTGAGCCGAGGCCGACTGCACCGAACGCAGCTACACGTCGAACAGACGCTGTCGATGAGGCAGAGAGGCATGGAGCTAGGAACTACCCAGCAGATTCGTGTGCCACTCCACTAGCTGGCCCAGGTGTGTCAACAAAAGCACGGAGCTGGGAAAACATGGCAAGAAGTGTGCCAATGCCGACAAAAATGCAGTTTAATGTCGAACAGATGCTGTCGACGCGACAGGAAAGCACGGGAGCTAGGAAGGGACCCAGCAGAGTCGTGTGCCTCCATCGAAACTGCAGCTCTCCTTAAGAGAGGCTTTCTGTCAAGCAACGGCTCTACGTTGCAGCAAGAGCATGGAGCTAGGCTAACCTAGCAGGAGCGTGTGCTTTGCCGCAATGGCAGAGCTGCGCTTAGAAGCGATTAGATTACATAGATATGGGACGCCAGCTTGCGCTCGTCCACCCCAGATTTAATAATAGAGGCGGCTATATAGAGCTCATTACATCTGCACGATTTTCTCAGTAATTAACTGATCAATTCAAAAACCGGAATAAAAAGCACATCTCTGGCCAGAGACAAACAATATATCTTAGGCGTTTCGCGTAAAATTGCAAAACCATTGCAAATTTTGAATCACAAAAACGAGCGGGCCAACATATAGCCGGCCCGTTGAGACGCCCTTTTATTTATTATGTGCAATTATCTGCATAATATGTGACAACCACCTATTCAACTATTCTAAATAGCTATAAATCAGGCAAGTTACGCGTCACCAAACAGAACATCAAAATGTGCATGCCGCCGTGAAATAAAGTGCGCCCTTTTTATGCGTATATACGATGCCTACTGTAGTGCAAACCTCCACACATACACCATATCAACGCCCACGCCGCGCTGACTTCGTCATTTTGTGTAGTTGTGGTGACTGCACTAAAACACTGGGAGATGGTAGACCAGGTGCAGAAGTTCCAAGTTCCTCTTCCAGAGAAGTTTTGGACAACAAAGGGTGACACACCTCCGCTGTCTTGGGGACAGTGGTTGGTGCAGTTCAACAACTACCTGGCTCTAACCAACGCGTGCCTACCACAGATGCTGAAACTCACAGATGTGCAGATAAACATGCTGTTGCACAGCCTACTCAGTGTAGAGGGACAGCGACAGTTCAGTGCGCACCCATTGGGAAGAATGCAGCCGAATCAACATTTGCTGTCTTCTTGGAAGCGGCCAAGTCAGTTTTTCACCATCCAGCCAATCCAGTGAGGGCTCACTTTGACTTTGGATGCAGGAAGCAGTCAGCGCATGAGACAGTCAACGAGTACCTCCTAGCTCTACATACAGAGTTTGCTGGAAGAGATCACGCTGCCAACAGCAAATGCCCAGGGATTCATTCAGCGCACCGAGTTAGTCACCTACTTGCTGGCTACACAGTTCACGCAAGGACTGTACAGCAAGGACACACAGCAGAAGATTCTAGCTCTGAATCGTGTCAATTTGGAGGACTTAAAAATAATTGCACAGGCAGATGAGAGCTCTAGACAGGACGCAGCCAAAATACAATTCTCAAGCTCTGTAATGGTTGCCAGAGCTCAGCAGCAACGGAAGTCTCCACAGAAGGGCAAACAACCACATTCACAGACTCACCGACCTCCTGAGCAAAATGACAAAGGTTGCTTTGGGTGCAACAGTCCGACACATCGATTTGGTTCTGCAGACTGTCCTGTCAAAGGAAAACAGTGTTCCTACTGCGGCAAGACGAACCATTTCGAGAAATGCTGCAGGTCCAAGAAGAAGGGCGCCAAGGGACCAAATCGGGGTCAAATTTCTACAAGCACCATCAAGGTGCGTGCTTCTGGACAGCAACACCGAATTTGTGCTGTTGAGAGTCCTACTGGACAGGGCGTTTCGAGTACAGTACAAATCACTACAGCAGATGGAAGGAGCACTTCTGTCACTGCTAGCACCGACAGCTGTTCAGACATTACTGGCATCACTTGGGACATCTACAAGCGACATTTCGGTGGCACACCTCTGCAGAAAGTGCAGCAGACTTTGACGATTTTGATGGGTCAAAGATTCGTGGCGTTGGTGTTCAGTTTCCTTTTTTCAATGATTTCATGGCTAACTTTCCAGACTGCTATGGAGGTAACAGTTGCAGTATTTTCTGTGTTTGTCTATTAGAATGAAATTTTAGGTGCAGCAGTTGAGTGCACAGCATCATCCACTGATGCTTACTATCACAGTGCTCTTGAAGTGAGTAACCTAAGTTAAGACTTGGTTGTGTATTTATTACCTGGCTTTAGGTACAATATGCACATACCATGCCATTGACAGTGGAGTTATCTAAACCAGTTATTACTTATGAAATCTGCAACAGTTATCCTCTGTTTGAAGACCAAAAATGTTCAGTAAGCAAGACTACCGGAGAGTGCTGCATTGGGTACCCGGGAGTAGTACCTCCCGTGACTCTGGCGTGCCACCTACGCAATTTACCTCCCGTGAGACTGGCCTGCAAATTAGCATAATTTGCAGGCCACTCTCACGCCCAGTAGAGCAGTAGAGTTTAAACAACTCCAGGCCGCCTCCCACGCAGTCTGCGGTTTCCGCCGAAGGCGAAAGTGAAGGCAATTATTTGGAACCTGGAAAGCAGAGACAGAAACCATGAAGCTGGCAAGCAGAAATTAAAACCGCGAGGCACTATATAAAAACCGGCAGGCAGTGTAGCAAGAGGTGCAAAGTACAGCTGCGGAGAGGCGTGGATGGCACAAGCTGGGGAGAAAAGAAAAAGCATAATATAGAGGCGGTGCCTAAACTTATGCCAAAGCACGCTGCGCCTTTGTGCTCCGAATTTTATGCACCTCGGAAGTGTATTTCACAATTACGTATTTGGATTGGAAGCTGGCAGGCACCAATAAAAATTGTTGGCACTATAAAGAAGGCAAAGTACAGCTGCGGAGCAAGTGTGGCTGGCAGCAGCTGGGGAGTGAAGAAAAGCATAACATAGAGCCCACATTTAAGCGAGCACGCGCGCCTTTGTGCTCCAAAAAAACACCTCAGTCTGCAAGGTACATTCTCATAATAATGTGTAAGACGGCGAATAAAACTGCAGGCGCATTAAACTCGAACATCACGTCATCTGGTAGCTCTTAACAAAGACGCTCCGTTTGGAAATGGACGCTCGACTGTCAGATCGATTAGCAAGGCACTATTTCAGTATGTTTTGCAGTAGTTTATAAATGGCATGGAGTCAGCGCCCAGACAATTAAAAAACAGAAACGCTCTCAATTCCAAAAGCTTAACAAGTGAGTGGGTGAGTTGATTAGCTAGTTTTGCAATCAGTTTGCAGCTGATGGGCAAAAGCAATTTAGGAGTGGTCGCAAGTGTATTTCACAATTATTTGACAGCACAAACAAAAAGAGGCAAAAGTTTAAAACAGCAAACCTATCACATCTCCAATAAGCTTATAATCAGATGATTCTTGAAACGTGAACGAGACTGGTTTTGTTGCGCAATATTGAACAAACGAAAAATTTCATTTCTTCAAAGCACGCCAATACAAATTAATGATTTAGTGAAGTACAAGTGTAAAAAAGCAGGTGGAAGTGCAAGTGTAAAAGCAGGTGAAACTGCAAGTGTAAAAGTAGGTGGAGGTGCAAGTGTAAAAGCAGGTGGAAGCTTTAGTAAAAAAGCAGTTGGAAGCGCAAGTGAAAAAGCAGGTGAAGGTACAAGTGCAAAAGCAGGTGGAAGTGCAAGTGGAAGAAAGCAAGTGGAAGCACAAGTGTAAAAGCAAGTGAAACCGTGAGTGAAAAGCAAGTGGAAGTGTAAGTGGAAGAAAGCAAGTGTAAAAAGCAGGTGGAAGCGCAAGTGTAAAATTATGTGAAAGCTCTAGTGGAAAAAGCAAGTGGTAAGTGCAGGTGAAAAAGCAGGTGGAGGTACAAGTGTAAAAGCAGGTGGAAGTGCAAGTGTAAAAGCAGGTGGTACAAGTGTAAAAGCAGGTGGAGTGCAAGTGTAAAAGCAGGTGGAAGTGCAAGTAAAGCAGGTGGAAGTGAAAGTGAAAAAGCAGGTGAAACTGCAAGTGTAAAAGTAGGTGGAGGTGCAAGTGTAAAAGCAGGTGGAAGCTCTAGTAAAAAAGCAGTTGGAAGCGCAGGAGAAAAAGCAGGTTAAGGTACAAGTGCAAAAGCAGGTGGAAGTGCAAGTGGAAGAAAGCAAGTGGAAGCACAAGTGTAAAAGCAAGTGAAAGCGTGAGTGTAAAAGCAAGTGGAAGTAAGTGGAAGACAGCAAGTGTAAAAGCAGGTGGAGCAAGTGCAAAATTATGTGAAAGCTCTAGTGCAAAAAGCAAGTGGAAGTGCAAGTGAAAAAGCAGGTGGAGGTACAAGTGTAAAAGCAGGTGGAAGTGCAAGTGTAAAAGCAGGTGGAGGCTGGGTGTAACAAGCAGGTGGAAGTGCAGGCGTAAAAGCAGGTGGAAGCGCAAGTGAAAAAAGCAGGTGGAGGTACCAAGCAAAAAAGAGGTAAAGTGTAAGTGGAAGACAGGTGGAAGCGCAAGTGGAAGAAAGCAAGTGGAAGCACAAGTGTAAGCGCAGCAGAAGCAAGTGAAAGCGTGAGTGTAAAAAAGCAAGTGAAGTGCAAGAAAGCAGGTGGAGGCATGTACATGCATGGTGGAGGCCAAGTAAAGCTTGTGGAGTACAAGTGTAAAAGCAGGAAGTACATGTGTAGTAGCAGGTGGAGGTACATGTGTAGGTAAGCAGGTGGAAGTGCAAGTGTAAAAGCAGGTGGAAGCGCAAGTGAAAAAGCAGATGGAGGTACAAGGGTAAAAGCAGGTATGGAAGTGGAAGGGTGAAAGCAAGTGGAAGCACAAGTGTAAAAGCAAGTGACAGCGCGAGTGTAAAAGCAAGTAAAAGTGAAGTGTAAAAGCAGGTGGAAGCGCAGAGAAGCAGGTGAAGGTACAAGTGTAAAAGCAGGTGGAAGCGGCAAGTGGAAGAAAGTCATTTGAAGCACAAGTGTAAAAGCAAGTGAAAGCACAAGTGTAAAAGCAAGTGAAAGCACATGCGAAGAGCAATGGAGGCGCAAGTGTAAAAGCAATGAAGTACAAGTGGAAGCGAACCTAAAAGCAAGTGAAAACGCAAGCATGAAAGGAAGTGAAAACGCAAGCACAAAAGCAAGATGAATACGCAAGTGTAAAAGCAAGTGAAAGTACAAGTGTAAAAGTAGATGAAAGCAGCAAGCATAAAAGCAGGTGGAAGCTCGAGTGTAACAGCAAGTGAAAGCGCGAGTGTAAAAGCAAGTGGAAGTGCAAGTGATAAAGCAGGAGGCAAGTAGTATATGCAGGTGGCGAGTACAAGTGTAACAGCTGGAGGTAAGCAAAAGCAGGTGGAAGTACAAGTGTAAAAGCAGGTGGAGGTACAAGTGTAAAAGCAGGTGGAAGTGCAAGAGTAAATGCAGGTGGAAGCGCAAGTGAAAAGCAGGAGGAGGTACAGGTGGTAAAAGCAGGTGGAAGTGCAAGTGGAAGAAAGCAAGTGGAAGCACAAGTGTAAAAGCAACGGAAGCGCGAGTGTAAAAGCAAGGGAAGTGCAAGGGTAAAAGCAGTGGAAGTGCAAGGAAAAAGCAGGTGAAGGTACAAGTGTAAAAGCAGGTGGAAGTGCAAGTGGAAGAAAGCAATTGGAAGCACAAGTGTAAAAGCAAAGTGAAAGCACAAAGTTTAAGAGCTAGTGAGGCAGAAGTAAAAGCAAGTGGAAGTACTAGTGGAAGCAGCAAATCTAAAAGCAAGTGAAAACGCAAGCATGAAAGGAAGTGAAAACGCAAGCACAAAAGCAAGTTAGAAGGTGAAGTGTAGAAGCAAGTGACAGTACAAGTGTAAAAGCAAGTGAAAGCACAAGCATAAAAGCAGGTGGAAGCTCTAGTGTAAAAGCAGGTGGAAGCGAAAGCATAAAGCTAGCGAAAGCTCTATGAAAAGTACAAGGAACTGTGTGAAAACTGAGTGGAGGAAGGAAGGGAATGAATCATTTAGACTCATGATTGACTCCTTGTGAATCATAATTGACTCATTTAGACTTCACGATGATTGACTCCTTGTGAATCATGATTGACTCATTTAGACTCATAATGAATGAATCATTTAGACTCATTATTGACTCCTTGTGAATTATCATTGACTGATGAATTGAGACACTCATTTAGACTCATGATTGACTCATTTAGACTCATGATTGACTCTCTGATTGATTCATTTAGACTCATGATTGACCCTTGTGAATCATGATTGATTCACTTGACTTTTTTATTGACTTTACTTCACTCGGTGGGTATTGCCATATGGAGATGTCTGCAATTATTGGCTGACCTAATTTTTTTACTTTTCTTTATCAAGTTAATTGACTGTGAGCTAATGTTTTGAAATATGCATGCAAAACCATTTTCTTAATGTTTGAAAATCTGTTAACTCAATAAAGAGTAGCGATTCCAATACGCACATTTTATGTTTAGTTGTGTTGTGTAACATACTGTGCCGCGTTTGTCACTGGTCATTTTCATCACTGTCTTTCTCTTCGCCTTTGTTTGTTACTTCCAGCCATGCCAATTGAAAAATTTTCTAGTCTTACAAATGTACTCTCCCAACGCATGTGGGAAGAACACTGACCGAACACAGCGTAGTGCACTGTGTTGTGGTCAGTGTTTTTTTGTGGTTGGGAGAGTAGTTTGGCAAAGACTAGAAAAATTTTTTTTTTATGTAATTGAGCACGGTTTTGGACTAAATAAAGGGCGGAAGAAGAAGACAGTGATGAAGATGACCAGTGACAAACACGGTAATAACCGTGTTAAAAATTACAACAAACTTGAAACATAAAATGGTATGTGATTGGAATCCTTTTTTTAGTTGAGTTAACAGATTTTCAAAACATTAAGAAATGGACATGCATGCATATGATTCAAAACAGTAGCTCACAGTCAATTAACTTGATAAAGAAAAGTAAAGTAGGTCAGCCAATAATTGCAGACATCTCCATATGGCAATACCAATTGAGTGAAGAGTCAATAAAAAGTCAAATGAGTCAATCATGATTCACAAGGAATCAATCATGAGTCAAGTGAGTCAATCATGATTCACAAGGAGTCAATCATGAGTCTAAATGAGTCAATCATGAGTCTAAATGAGTCAATCATGAGTCTAAATGAGTCAATCATGATTCACAAGGAGTCAATAATGAGTCTAAATGATTCATTCATTATGAGTCTAAATGAGTCAATCATGATTCACAAGGAGTCAATCATCATGAGTCTAAATGAGTCAATCATGATTCACAAGGAGTCAATCATGAGTCTAAATGATTCATTCATTCATTCGTTCGTTCATTTGTTTGTTTGTTCATTAATTCATATGTTCATTCCTTCCTTCCTCCACTCAGTTTTCACACAGGTTCACTTGTACTTTCACTAGAGCTTTCGCTTGCTTTTATGCTTGCGCTTCCACCTGCTTTTACACTAGAGCTTCCACCTGCTTTTATGCTTGTGCTTTCGCCTGCTTTTACACTTGTACTTTCACTTGCTTTTACACTTGCGCATTCACTTGCTTTTGTGCTTGCGTTTTCACTTCCTTTTTCAGCGGTTCTGCTTACGCGCCTCCACTTGCTCTTAAACTTGTGCTTTCACTTGCTTTTACACTTGTGCTTTCACTTGCTTTTACACTTGTGCTTCCAATTGCTTTCTTCCACTTGCACTTCCACCTGCTTTTACACTTGTACCTTCACCTGCTTTTTCACTTTTTCCTTGCGCTTCCACACTGCTTTGCACTTGCACTTCCACTTGCTTTTGCACTTGCGTTTTCACTTCCTTTTACACTTGTGCTTCCAACCGCTCTCCCGACCCACCTCACCGACCCCGCTTTTCGGTCCAGCCCCCTGTTAGCCCGTCACCTGCTTTAGACTTTTACCTTCACCTGCTTTTACACTTGTACCTCCACTTGCTTTTACACTTGTACCTCCACCTGCTTTTTCACTTGCACTTCCACTTGCTTTTACACTCGGTTCAGCTACCTAATTCCAGTTTAGTGGTTCATCTCCGTTTACACTTGTACTTTCACTTGCTTTTACACTTGCGCATTCACTTGCTTTTGTGCTTGCGTTTTACTTCCTTTTCGTTGTTTAGGCGCCTCCACTTCTTTTACAGGCCTCCACTTCTTAAACTTGTGCTTTCACTTGCTTTTACACTTGTGCTTTTACACTTGCTTTTGCTAATTCTTCTGTGCTTCCAATTGCTTTCTTCCACTTGCACTTCCACCTGCTTTTACACTTGTACCTTCACCTGCTTTTTCACTTGCGCTTCCACCTGCTTTTACACTTGAACTTCCACTTGCTTTTACACTAGATCTTACACTTGCTTTTACACTTGTTCTTCCACTTGCTGCCTCCACTTGCACTTCACTGTTTTTTTGTCACTTGCACTTCTCCACCTGCTTTTACACTTGCACTTCCACCTGCTTTTACACTTGTACCTCCACCTGCTTTTACACTTGTACTTCCACCTGCTTTTACACTTGTACCTCCACCTGCTTTTACACTTGTACCTCCACCTGCTTTTACACTTGTACCTCCACCTGCTTTTTCACTTGCACTTCCACTTGCTTTTACACTCACACTTTTCCACTTGCTTTCTTCCACTTGCACTTCCACCTGCTTTTACACTTGCTTTTACGCTTCCACCTGCTTTTACACTTGCACTTCCACCTGCTTTTACACTTGTACCTCCACCTGCTTTTACACTTGCACTTCCACCTGCTTTTACACTTGTACCTCCACCTGCTTTTTCACTTGCACTTCCACCTGCTTTTTGCACTAGAGCTTTCACATATTTTACACTTGCGCTTCCACCGTGTTTACACTCTGCTTTCTTCCACTTACACTTCCACTTGCTTTTACACTCACGTCTTTCATTTGCTTTTACACTTGTGCTTTGCTTTCTTCCACTTGCACTTCCACCTGCTTTTGCACTTGTACCTACACCTGCTTTTTCACTTGCGCTTCCAACTGCTTTTACACTAGAGCTTCCACCTGCTTTTACACTTGCACCTCCACCTACTTTTACACTTGCAGTTTCACCTGCTTTTTCACTTGCGCTTCCACCTGCTTTTACACTTGCGCTTCCACCTGCTTTTACACTTCTGCACTTCCACCTGCTTTTACACTTGTACCTCCACCTGCTTTTACACTTGCACTTCCACCTGCTTTTACACTTGTACCTCCACCTGCTTTTTCACTTGCACTTCCACTTGCTTTTTGCACTAGAGCTTTCACATAATTTTACACTTGCGCTTCCACCTGCTTTTACACTTGCTTTCTTCCACTTACACTTCCACTTGCTTTTACACTCACGGTTTCACTTGCTTTTACACTTGTGCTTCCACTTGCTTTCTTCCACTTGCACTTCCACCTGCTTTTGCACTTGTACCTTCACCTGCTTTTTCACTTGCGCTTCCAACTGCTTTTACACTAGAGCTTCCACCTGCTTTTACACTTGCACCTCCACCTACTTTTACACTTGCAGTTTCACCTGCTTTTTCACTTGCGCTTCCACCTGCTTTTACACTTGCGCTTCCACCTGCTTTTACACTTGCACTTCCACCTGCTTTTACACTTGTACCTCCACCTGCTTTTACACTTGCACTTCCACCTGCTTTTACACTTGTACCTCCACCTGCTTTTTCACTTGCACTTCCACTTGCTTTTTGCACTAGAGCTTTCACATAATTTTACACTTGCGCTTCCACCTGCTTTTACACTTGCTTTCTTCCACTTACACTTCCACTTGCTTTTACACTCACGGTTTCACTTGCTTTTACACTTGTGCTTCCACTTGCTTTCTTCCACTTGCACTTCCACCTGCTTTTGCACTTGTACCTTCACCTGCTTTTTCACTTGCGCTTCCAACTGCTTTTACACTAGAGCTTCCACCTGCTTTTACACTTGCACCTCCACCTACTTTTACACTTGCAGTTTCACCTGCTTTTACACTTGCACTTCCACCTGCTTTTACACTTGTACTTCACTAAATCATTAATTTGTATTGGCGTGCTTTGAAGAAATGAAATTTTTCGTTGTTCAATATTGCGCAACAAGAACCAGTTCGGTTCACGTTTCAAGATAAACAGTTATAAGCTATTGGAGATGTGATAGGTTTGCTGTTTTAAACTTTGCCTCTTTTTGTTTGTGCTGTCAAATAATTGTGAAATACACTTCCGACCACTCCTAAATTGCCTTTGCCCATCAGCTGCAAACTGATTGCAAAACTAGCTGAAATGTAGAAACTCCACCCACTCACTTATTAGCTTTTAGAATTGAGATAGTTTTCTGTTTTTAATTGTCTGGGCGCTGACTCCATGCCATTTTAAGAAACTCTACTAAACATACTGAAACAGTGCCTTGCTAATCGATCTGTCAGTCGAGCGTCCATTTCCAAACGGAGCGTCTTTTGTTTAGAGCTACCAGATGACGTGATGTTCGAGTTTAATGCGCCTGCGGTTTTTATTCGCCGTCTTACACATTATTATGAAATGTACCTTGCGGGCTGAGGTGTTTTTTTGGAGCACAAAGGCGCGCGTGCTCTGGCATAAATTTAGGCTCTATATTATGCTTTTCTTTACTCCCCAGCTGCTGCCAGCCACACTTGCTCCGCAGCTGTACTTTGCCTCTTTATAGTGCCAACAATTTTTATTGGTGCTTGCCAGCTTCCAATCCAAATACGTAATTGTGAAATACACTTCCGAGGTGCATTTTCGGAGCACAAAGGCGCGCGTGCTCTGGCATAAGTTTAGGCACCGCCTCTATATTATGCTTTTCTTTTCTCCCCAGCTTCTGCCAGCCACACTTGCTCCGCAGCTGTACTTTGCCTCTTTATAGTGCCTGCGGCTTTTATATAGTGCCTGCGGTTTTAATTTCTGCTTGCCAGCTTCCATGGTTTTTGTCTCTGCTTTTCCAGGTTCCAAATAATTGCCTTCACTTTAGCCTTCGGCGGAAACCGCAGACTGCGTGGGAGGCGGCCTGGAGTTGTTTAAACTCTACACCCATGACATAAAATCTTTCTCCAAATAGTGTACCCCGGGTACACAATCCGGCACTAAGTGCCAGTTAGTGTACCCCGGGTACGCTATCTGGAGGGGTACCCTATGCAGCACTCTCCGGTACTAGTCCATCTTTGTCAATTATTGGTGCACCTGGAGCTTGCACAGCGCATTTTGCATGTTCCTTCGCCGAAAAAGCTATCACAACTGCCAAAAATATCGGTTTGTGTTGAAAAGTGAATAAAGCGTCAACATACTATGGTTTAAGAATCTTTTCAACACTCAAACACTAGCCTAATCGTACACAAGCCAAATATATTTAGGGCCAATGTGGAAATTTCAGTCTGCGGTAGAATTGCCCGTTTTCAGGCATTTCGTGATGAAATAAGCTGAAATTCTAAACAGTAAAATGCGAAGCATATCCACATATCATACCCCAAAACCAGCCGATTCGGTACACAAACAAAAAAGTTCTGAGCTTGCGAAACCCGGCGGGATATGTGTATCAACCCTGTATATTCTAAAATGCAGTCGAAAAGTTTTGGTCACACTTCAGTGAACTGGCAAAACAATCTCTTTTGCTTGAAGTTGCTAGTGTTAGTTGAAAATTTAATCAGAGATGCATTTTTTCTCTGTGGAAATTTATAACCATTCTTTTAATATGTATGGAATCTCTAAGCATGGAATCCGGACTTATTGAAGGATTACTTATTGACGTACTAGAAAGAGTTCAGCATCTGTTCACACGTCTTTTGCCGAGGGGTTTCACCTATCAACGCCTAAAAGCGCTTAAACTTCAATCCTTGGAGGAGCGCCGTTTAGTAAATGATCTCGCGATGGTCTATAGGTAGGAGGCTGGGTGGTCTCGTGAATTTGTCTTTGGAAGATTTTTTCCAGTTTTCGTGTGTCAAACGTGCTCGTGGGCATAACCGAAAGCTCTTTCTGAAACGTACAAATCTGGATCTGAGAAAAATTTCTTTGCAAATCAGGGTTGTTTCTTTGCAAACTTGAGTGGAGTCTTGTGTTGTCCAATTCAGCTTTACTTGGTAGCACTTTGCTGAAGAGCCCAGCTACTGAGACTGTGTTCAGGTCCAAAGTTAAAGGGCGAAACCTGAATGCAGTTGGATCTCGAAGGCATTTGACCCTCCAGACACTTGATGCTATTGCAGAGTGAATGGTTGGTTTTAATGCTGGAGAGAGACACTGTTTATTTGTTGTGTTCAATGTTGCTCTTAGTATCACTAAGACTGAGCTGAAAGTTGAAGGTAGTCCAGAATATAGCTGATTTGGTCAGCCTATTTTCTGGATTACTAGATACATATCTATATGGTATACAAGGACTTGCCCTTCAAAGAAATTTGCAAAACTATTTAAGAGTCAGTCTCTAAACCGATCGAGTATTTGCCCTTTGCCCTATTCAGACCCCAAAATTGAAAGTTGGGCGTAGAGGGCTGAAAGTTGAAACACTAAAACATATTGACAAGTTATCAATGACCTGCAAAGAATTTCCAGATTCGACACTCCACGCTCGAGATATGGCCTTCTAAAAATCGGCCCACTTGACTATGGGACCAAAATTTCGATATCGAATTTCTGACTTGCTGATCGGAATTCAGACCTAACAAACGGGGTTTTTGCGTAACTTTTTGAGTAGTTTAAGAATCTTTTACTAAATTTCATTTTTGGAAAAAAAATTTTTTCGGGGGGGGGGGGGGGCCCCATAACTCGTCTGGAACCCCCTAGACCGTTCTTTTTATTTCAGATTATTGTAGCGCTATATCTTAGCTACACGCCGGTGTAAAACATTACGGGCTACTGGACGGCAAACACTGAAATATTTGCGTTCAAAAATTAAAAATGCAACATTTTGCATGTTTCACTGTGCCCAAAAATTTTCAACTCCATGTTCAAGCTTGCTAATTGGAGTTGAATGCTAAAAATTGATGTCTAAGCTGTACTTTTAGAGCAGTTTAAGAAACTTTCATTGAATTTCATTTTTGGAAAAAATATTTTTTTGCAAAATGTAGCATTTTTTATCTTTGAACGCAAATATTTCAGTGTTTGCCGTCCGGCAGCCCATATTGTTTTACACCGGCGTGTAGCGAAGATATAGCGATACAATAATCTGGAATAAAAAGAACGGTCTAGGGGGGTTCCAGACGAATTATGCCCCCCCGATAGGGTGACGAAAAAAAAATTTTTTCCAAAAATGAAATTCAATGAAAGTTTCTTAAACTACTCTAAAAGTACAGCTTAGACATCAATTTTAGCATTCAACTCCAATTAGTAAGCTGGGACATGGAGTTGAAAATTTTTGGGCACAGTGAAACATGCAAAATGTGGCATTTTTAATCTTTGAACGCAAATATTTCAGTGTTTGCCGTCCGGTAGCCCGTAATATTTTACACCGGCGTGTAGCTAAGATATAGCGCTACAATAATCTGAAATAAAAAGAACGGTCTAGAGGGGGTTCCAGACGAGTTATGCCCCCCGATAGGGGGACGAAAAAAAATTTCTTTTCCAAAAATGAAATTTAGTAAAAGATTCTTAAACTACTCAAAAAGTTACGCAAAAACCCCGTTTGTTAGGTCTGAATCAGCAAGTCAGAAATTCGATTTCGAAATTTTAGTCCCATAGTTAAGCGGGCCGATTTTTAGAAGGCCATATCTCGAGCGTGGAGCGTCGAATCTGGAAATTCTTTGCGGTGGTTACATAACCTATCAAGACGTATTAGTCCTCCAACTTTGAGCGCTCCATGCCAAAGTTTCATTTTTGAGGTCTGAATACACAGACTCGATCGGTTCAGAGACTGGCTCTTAAATAAATTGTACCCGTTTGGAATGAACTTCCAACTTCTGTAGTAAATGCGCGCACGGTTTCAGCTTTCAAAGCTAATGTCCAATTATTGACGAACTTTAATAGGGGTCGGGCACTAGCCGGTCGAACGGCCCAGCCGTCCCCTTGATCTGCTGTTCGGACTTACTGAATAAACTAAACTAAACTAAAACTAAAATGAAATTCTCTGAACCTGGTTTTAAATTGCATTTGAGCACAAGCCAGCCATAGAAGAAACTATTGATGCATAGTTAAAAAGAAATTTTTGTAACGAAAGACTGTTACATAGGTCATTGACTAGATTCAGGCCCTTTTGTCATTCATGCCTATTAGTGAGAATGATTCCACTATTTCCAGTGAAAACACATTCGAGATTCAGAGGGCAGTCAGAAATCTCCAATTTTCATCATTTTCGGAGGTAAAATTCTGACTTAAATTCCAGTATTGTAGTTAACTCCTTGATTGTCAAACAAGGTCAAACTATTAAAATGCTATTAAAATACTATTAAAAATAAATTTTAATATTCAGCCCCTCTGTGTATTTTTAATTTAATTTAATATAATAGTAGGCGCTCTATTTTAATATTAATATAGATTTAATACTATTAAAATGGCACTATTAATAATAGTTTCATTTCAATATTAATATATTTAAATAACAGTACACCTAATCCATCAAATACTGACAGGTTACTGTTGCTAGCTATGACATGTGGGTCAGCAGATGCGCCGACTGCTCTATTCATGTGTGGGCTAGGCTTCTCCCAAAGTCTCAGCTCTAGTGTCGGCGGTGTGGTTTGCGTTCCTGCTAAATGGCTGTTTTTGTGCCTCGCTTTGTTAGATCTGACACTGGCAGTAGTTCCGAAGACGATTGCCACTTTTTACTTTTTGGACCGAAGAGCGAACAACCAAAGCCTAAACTCAGAAGAGGCCGGCCACGTCATACTGATGCATTCCCAGAGTTAACAGTTATAAAAAGCAGGGGAACAAGTAGATACGGTAGACATCAGCTAACAAATAATAATTACATAACATGATAACTGATTGAAAGCGGATCGTTCAATGTTATTGCAACAATCTCTCTCAATTTTGTTTGTTAATAGTAATCCAGTAAGCGTTCAGTCGCAATAATGCAGCATAAATAATACTAAACCAGTAAAAACTCCAGTTTTTAGTGATGACAAGGTGGCAAACTCTGATAAAACCTTTAGGGACACCGCGAGATGGTGAGCCAACAGAAAGAAGTGAGTTCACTCAAACTGACCTATCACTTTGTATCTCTGGACACCAGACACTTCGGATATAATCCTATTGTATTAGCGTCTTTTGCAACCCGCCTTGTTTAGGTGCTCAATCTAGACCGTAGTGCCTACAGGAAGATTATTTTGATGGCCGGTCACTCGGCCTACCGCAGTGAACAGCTGCCAAACTAGAGGACCGACCTCATTGTGTAACATATGACAGCTCAGCCCCTCTCATGTTAGCAGGTAAATGCGCGGCGCTAATCCTAAATGCAGCGCACGATTTACGCGCCGCATGTTCTAAATGCGGCGCGACTAAGTGCGCCGCGCATTTTTATTTTACCGACAGTCCCTAAGCGGCCATGATTTCACCAGAATAGCTTTTGTATTTTTTGAGTAAGAGCCGATTTTATGACACCATTTCATGATATTTACATATTCGCTTAAATTTCCCGCCTAAATTAGAATTTTCCCGCCAAAATGCTGGCACAGTTAGCCAGACCCATTGGGCACCTACTCTACAAATTTGGTTCAGATTGGCAGAGAATTGACTGAAAACGGGTAATTTTAGTGAACCCCAAAATGTTCGCTTTGGATATGATGATAAATCCCGATTTTTTGCCAACTTTGAAAATCGGATTTTCGCGCGTACTTTGAGCTAGGGTTTTGACACTGCTACAAAAATTTGCACTATATTAGGTCTATAAGCGGCCATGATTTCACCAGAATAGCTTTTGTATTTCTTGAGTAAGAGCCGTTTTTATGAGACGATTCTATGATATTCTCATATTCGTTTAAATTTCCCGCCAAAATTTGAATTTTCGCGCCAAAATTATATCACAGTTAGCCAGACTCATTGGGCAGCTACTGCGCAATTTTTGTTCACATTGGCAGAGAATTGATTGAAAACGGGTAATTTTAGTGAACCTCAAAGTGTTAGGTTTGGAAATGATGATAAATCCCGATTTTTTGCCAACTTTGAAAATCGGATTCTCGCGCGTACATTGAGCGAGGGGTTTGAAACTTCTACATAAAATTGCATTATATTGGATCTATAAGCGGCCGTGATTTGACAGGCGTAGCTTTTGTATTTCTTGAGTAAGAGCCGTTGTCATGAGACCAAATGATTTTCGTATTTTCGAATTTGAATTTTCGCGCCAAAACCGTAACACAGGTAGCCGGACTAATTGGGCACCTACGCTGCAAATTTGGTTCAAATTCGTTGAGAATTGAGTGAAAAAGAGTGATTTTACTGAACCCGAAAAAGTGGAGA
>JASANB010004286.1:0-19630 GCA_030248155.1 Sabatieria punctata
TCCCAACCAAGTTTCGTAACCAAAAATGCCCACCCAAACCCAAACTCAAACTCAAAACGTAACCCAAACTCTGAGAAACAAAAAACCAGATTTACGAAACTCCCACCCCCGGTTTTGAAACAATGGAGAAGACTGTGTCAGAGGTGGAGGGGCAGAGCTGGAGGGGCAGAGCTGGAGGGGCAGAGCTGGAGGGACAGAGCTGGAGGGGCAAACATCAGCACATATCTAGACCTTTTAGACATCTAACTCTAACTGATAGTGTGGCTCAGATGGTAGAGCGTGCGACTTTGAAGCAGAAGGTAGTTGGATCGAACCCCACCCGAGCAAAAGTAATTTTGAAATTTTCAGTGACGTAGTAAGTCGTGTCTTAAGATCGCTGGGAGAGGCAGAGACGTCATCTGGCCGGGGTGTGCTAAAATCTGGCAATTTTCCTGGCAAAATTCTGAGGGGGGCAGTGACGTAGTTATTTCTTACTAAAATTCTCTGCACAACTTCAAATTCTGAGGGGCAAACATCAACACACATATAGACCGTTTAGACATCTAACTCTAACTGATAGTGTGGCTCAGATGGTAGAGCGCTGGACTCTGAAGCAGAAGGTAGAAGGATCGAACCCCACCCGAGCAAAAGTTTTGATTTCTACCAAAATCAAACCCCAAATTCTGAGGGGGGCAATTTGAATTTTCCGCCAAAATCAAACCCTAATTCTGAGGGGTCAGTGACGTAGTATGGCGGCATCTCAAGACAGACCTCTGACAGAGGTCCGTCTTGAGATCACTGGGTGAGGCAATGACGTAATCGGAGATTACGTCACTGCCCCCGCCAGTGAGCCGGGCCTTACTACTATGGTCATTGGCAACGGGATAGATAAGCTGTCATAGAATGTATTACTGTTTAGGGGACTGTCAGTCCAGCAACTTGCCGGCACAGTTGGTGTATAGTGGTTAGGCCGCGAAGTAGTGTGCAGGTGGCATTATTTATTGGCCCTACGCACATTCATCCACTCGGCGCGACAAGCTCTTGTCGCAGAGTTGGTCGTCAGCATAAACTACTGTTGGAAAGTCCGGGGTTAAAAAAATAAGTTCAGGTTCAAGTCAAGTCCAACAACGAAATTTCAGGTTCAAGTCCAGGTTCAAGTCCATCATCTAAAAAACCTGGACAATAGGTTCAGGTTCAAGTCCACTTATAATTTCAAGAATTGTTGAAATTTTGCACTGCCCGCAACTTTTCTGAGCTATATAAGCCTGTCTACTAGTAATGAAAGACGAAAACCACATTTTATGGGGCAGTAGTTTCGTTTTCTCGCATATTCAGTTTAAAAAATAGGTGTAAAAACAAGAAACCATGAAAACGTTGTGCAATCCGACCGAAAATTTTACAAATTTTGCCTAAATTTTCGCTCAAATTTTTAACCTATTGAGTGAGTCCAGAAAGACGAAACAGGTTCAAGTCCGGGTGAAATAAAATAGGTTCAGGTTCAGGTTCAAGTCCACAGATTTCAGGTTAAAAACCTATTAATAAATCCAGGTTCAAGTCGGACTTGCCAACAGTAGCATAAACCCAACCCAACCCAGGCCACAGAAGGCTCGTAAATACTAACAACCGACTTGAGATGCACCTACGTATAACCCAAGCTACGATAGCAACCACGGATGTGTTGGGACAAAAATATTTGGCCATTTTAATTTTCGTATTTGTTAGTCGATACGAAAATCAAAATGCCTAAATTCGTATTTTGTATGTTTCGAGTACGAAAATTAAGAGTCATTTTTATAAGACCGGGGCAGGCGTCGGAACATGGAATTTTCTGACCTATACTTTTTATGTGATGAATCAATAAGTCTTTAGTAGAAAACACCACCACTGCGGTATTTTTGCTCTGCGATACCGCTTGCGGCATTTATGGCAAAAAACGTGATTTTGGACATTTTCAACTGGTTCTCCAGTGCGCAATTGCCGATCGCGGTCATGTCTTCAGCATAAATTAGTCTTACTATGACCACTGCACCCACAAAGTTTAGGGCTGATCGATTCAGGCCAGCGTGAATACCGTTGATTTTAGTGGTTATTTTAAAAAGCGAAAAATAATTTTTTGACGTACCTCGCAGATTTTGGCCATACATACTTTTAGAGTAAATAGAACACATCGTCCTCTACACGTTGGTGATTTCACTTTTTTTGGCATCGGCACCGTTTTTGAGTTATTCATGTTTTAATTTTCCAAAAAAAATTTGCGGTATCTTTTAGAATCATTTACAATTCCGGTGTCCATGAAGCTAGAGCGACCCACAGTAGAGCGTTGGACGTAGAATGTGATGGGCTATCCAACCATATACGCGAAATCGATCTACGACCAGAGTGGCATCAAGTCAAAGTTTCGATCGAAAATTACCCAATTTTCAGTTTACAGTCTTGAAATAGACAGTCTGTGTTTCAGCGCTTCTGAAAGTAATCTACTATCAATAAACAGTGTTTCTGGCCTATTTTGACCTGCTAATTTCAGAAATGACCTTAGTTTTAGTTTATACCCTTCCAATTTCAAGATGCAAGTTTACCATAGTGTAATTAGTAGATAGTGTTATATCTCAAAATCCCGAACTTATACAGAAAAATTAAGGTCATTTCTGAAATCAGCAGGCCAAAATAGACTAGGAACACTATTAATTGATGGTAGATTCCCTTCGGAAGTATTGAAACATAGCCTATCTATTTTAAGATTATGGCTCTTAAAAGTGTATATGTTGATGAATCTTCAGAGGTCCATAACTACCGACTGAGTTGTCCTAGCGCCAAAAGAAGATCATATTCAGAATCAGTGAAGAAAAATGCACCTAATAGGAAGCACTTGATGCTTCGGTTTCACAAATCACTAACGATGTGAATGCCAGGGCACCAGGAGAAAGTAAGTCGCTCAGGACTGGTCATATTGTAAAACCACTGTAATTTTTATAATTAGTGTTGAAAACTGCATTAGGTGATGCAGATTTCACGGCTATGTATCCTGCATATGATTGATTTGAATCACCTTTCAGACCGGGATGATATAACAAGTGCAGTCATTTTCTTTGCAAATATTTTTAAATGCCCATATCGTGAGAACAAGGCACTCTAGAGTAAAAATATGGTCATTTTCGGAATCGCAAGAATCTCAGCTATCATTTGACGGCCGAATCTACGCCATTTGACTAATTAGTTCGGCAGCAGGTGTCAAAATCTGAAGAAAACCAGGTCAGAGCTTGCGTCATTTTCGATCGAAACTTTGACTTAGTGCCACTCTGGTATAAGTGGTCGTAGATCGATTTCTCGTATATCGTTTGATAACCCATCACATTCTACGTCCAACGCCCTACTGCGGATCGCTCTAGCTTCATGGACGCCGGAATTGTGAATGATTCTGAAAGATACCGCAAAATTTTTTCGGAAAATTAAAACAGGAGTAACTAAAAAACGGGGCCGATGCCAAAAAAAGTGAAAACACCAACGTGTAGAGCACAACGTGTTCTGTATGGCCAATATCTGCGAGGGACGTCGAAAAATTATTGTTCACTTTTTAAAATAACCCCTAAAATCAACGGTATTCACGCTGGCCTGAATCGATCAGCCCTAAGCTTTGTGGGTGGAGTGGTCATAGTAAGACTAATTTATGCTGAAGATATGACCGCGATCGGCAATTGCGTACTGGAGAACCACTTGAAAATGTCCAAAATCACGTTTTTGGCCATAAATACCCCAAGCGGTATCGCAGAGCAAAAATACCACAGTGGTGGTGTTTTCTACTAAAGACCTATCGATTCATCATTATAAAAAGTATAGGTCAGAAAATTTCATGTTCCGCCCTTATAAGGGGACCTGCACCGTTCTTAAAAAAATATGGCTCTTAATTTTCGTTTTGACAATACGAGTAAATTTTGTTCCACAAAAAGGTATTGATAAATTTAGTTAGTGTATTTGATAAATTCAATGTATTTTGGCTATTTTCTTACTGTAACTGACTTGTATTCCATCCTACCTTCATCATTTTATGCACTATTTTTTACTACTCCTCCAAATCTAAACATCCCAAAAGCACGGTGATGGAAAAAAGGCTTTCTTTTCTCATTAAAATTACACATTTTCGGGCGGTATTTACGTTTTTAGTGATATACAAATATACAAAAAATATGCAAACATTATAATTTAGTTGCCCACGTTACATAGAGCACTGCAACAAAGCAGTTTTGTTCAGAGATTGGCAATGCAGTGAGAAAAGAGAATCGGAGCAACAATGCAAAGACGACTGTGACGGTGCGGCCATTGAGAGACACTGCAAGTGCAGATCCCTCTTGTTTAACTACACCAGTACCTCTGCTCACCACCACCAACCATCCCTGCCGTTGTGCAGCTTGGCAGCCTACCAACAGTGTCTGACAGGTTTTCTGCCCCAGATGTCAAAGGAGGTGACAGCATGCAGAGAGAAATGCATGCAGCCGTGCTGGCTGGTTCAAATCCAGTTTCTCTCCAGCACTCCTGTCGCAGGCTACAGTGGACACGTCGCTTCCCTCACCTTCTACAACATGTCAGACAACGTGTTTCCCGTGCTGACTGAGGAGTACGCTCAGACCTGGGAGAGCTTCATTGGCGAGCTCGGTACTGCATCTACTGTATCTGCACCTCTAGACATCACCTTTCCTTTCGCTGTCGTTTTCGCAAATCTTTATGAAATACATAAGCTGAAATTTCGAACATACGTTCCAAAATAGTATTTGCGAAATTTTTTTGTTTTAACCTTTAGTAAATGACCGCGTTTTGAACGTATCGGAAGTTTCTGGCTTTCCGATAGGTTGTTTTCACTTTGTCTGGTTTAGTGCAGTAAACTGGTAGACTGAAAGTTACGTATATTTTAATGATTAAAACTGCAAGTGTCACCTGAACATCTAAAACAACAAATTTTGAGTTTGCGACTGGTTGAAAACGCGTTTCCGAGGGCGTCTGAAATAGCTTTCCGATATGTTTACCATCATTTTTTGCTTGCCGATAGGTTGGCCAAGTACACCATATGGCATTGGTCATTTGCAAAGGGTTAAAGTTCTGCGCATCAGGTTTAGCCAGAGTATAACACACCCAACTGCCACTGTTCTAGCATGTATGCTACAAATTTCATCTTGTTCAGTCAAAATTTGCGAAAATAGCAGCAAAAAAGGCTATCACTTTCTCGGGACACCCTGTATTTTCTTATTTTATATTAAGTTTATGTCAAAATTACGAAATTTAATATAATTTTAATTTGTTTGACAGTCATCGCGAGAAATTTACTTTGTTATTAAATTGCTATTTACTAGGTGATTTAGTCCAAAACAACTTAATTTTGTTAATTAATATTAATTTGATCGGAAACACTAGTCTAGCCTGATTAATTAACACATGAAACTGCTGAGATTGATTATCTAAAATTTCAGCCAATTAGGCCGAGATTTGCGGAACTGAGAACAAAGGAAATGTTTCCATTTTTGGAGAGAGCCTATAGTACTTCCAGCCGGTTGGACTTGGACCGGTTTCGAACCCACGAAAAGAATCGCTAAAAACGCTAACCACTTAGCAAACAACGTGAGAGAATTGTGAAGATAAGCTAATGAGCAGTTTCAGGAGGTTCGTGTGACTTCTACCTAGGAATCTCAGTGATCGGAGCACTTCATCTGATCGTTTACGGCGTCAAGCAGCTTATTTACGGTTTCAAGAAGGACACGAAAACGGGGAGACAAGTGAGAGACATGTTCAGCAGTTCTCTTAGGGAAGAGCACGCAGAACCAGTGGCTAGACTGATGACTGCAACCAGTTCAGGTCAGCAGAACAGCACCGTCGATCACACAGACTCTGTGCCGAAAGCTGTTGACCAGCGACTTTCCACTGCTTTACAGCAACAACGAGACTCCATTTTAGCTGCAATCGAACAACAACGAGTTGCAATACTAAGCGAAATTGATGATAAACTGTCTAAGTTGGGCTAGAAATACTGTTGTTACGGATATTTGAATTTGCATCCGGTATGGGCATAGATAGGTATTTTAAAAATATCCCAGTATCTTTAAAAATTTCACCACTCTGTCTTTTTTACTATTTTAGGCTTTCAAACTTCTTGTTTTACCGTAAAAACCTGAAATTTTGGCCATTATATTTAAAATTTTGACTACGAACTACAACTACATATTCAAAATCGAAATTTTTGGGACTACTAACTAAGACTACAAATTATTTTTGGCAAATTTTTGAGACTACACTACAATTTTAAACCTGAAAATAGCGTTACAAAAAGGCGTGTAAAAACAACCGTTACTTTCGAATATCCGCAGTGGTATCGCTCGAAACGCTTTTTAAGCGGACTTTTAAAGAAAGAATTACTGATTTCTGAGCCAGTTTGTTAAGTACTACTCCAGCCCCTACCAGTACTTGTATTTTTTAGTTTTGGTGAGTTCCCTAAACTGTCTGGGGGGAGTGAGGGGGCCTTGCTAGCTGGAACCCCAAACCCCTCTAGTACATGTACAATATGTTTGCTTGTGTCTTGAACTCTATGTAGTTGTTCTAGTGTTCTGTAGAAATTTGTGGGAAGTTAAAGTGCAATTGTACAGGGTGTGCCAAAAAAAAACAACCCAGCAGATTTTTCGCTGTAGCAACCGCAAATCTCAACGGATTTCAATGAATCCATTTTTAAATGAAAGATAAATAAATTCTTGAAAAATTGATGTAACGTTTATTAATGTACTCTGCTTACTTCCTGAGATATTTGTCCTCAAATTCAAAACAGAGATTTTGGCAGTGAACAAGAGGGATTTTTTATTATTCCGCTGCACTTCGAAATAAAACAGATTCCTGCTACTGCTGATGGCTATTGGAGGCTTTACTGGTGACACACAAACTCGGTTCACTTCAACAGTAAAGTGTCATTAGCCCCAGCAGTAGGAATCTGCTTTATTATGAAGTGCAACGGAATCGCTCTTGTTCTTTGCCAAAATCTGTTTCGACTTTGAAGGCAAATATCTCAAGAACAAAGCAGTGGATCTCAATAAAAATTGCACCAATCTTTGAAGAATTTATCAATCTTTCATTCAAAAAGGATTCATTCAAATCGGTTAAGATTCATAGCTGCAAAAGTAAAAAATCTGCTGGGTTGTGTTTATCACTCTTGTTCATTGCCAAAATCTCTGTTTTGACTTTGAGGGCAAATATCTCAGGAACTAAGCGGGCTATCTTAATAAACGTTACATCAATCTTTCAAGAATTTATTTGTCTTTCATTTAAAAAAGGATTCATTGAAATCCGTTGAGATTTGCGGTTGCTACAGCGAAAAATCTGCTGAGTTGTTTTTTTTTGGCACACCCTGTAGATTGAATAAACATGAACAATGAATAAAATCCCTTCACCCAAAAACATCTCAGTAGTACTATTGTCTTCCTTCAAACAGCAATCAATGAAATTGAGTTGAATAAGAATCTTGTACTCGAGCCAGCACAGTTGGTCGTTGAGTGGTAGTTCAGCGACTTCTGCTGAGCGCGCCTTTAGTGTAGTGACTACTCAGGTTTATCCCCTCGGCTCGGCGAGTGTTTGTCACACAGAGGAGTCAACTACATACTATATAATTATGACATTATCAACACAGTTACTAATTTAACTAGGTAGTACCTTACCTTCTAGACAACAAATTCAAAGCTGAACTGACTTCGAGTGATAGAACACCTTTTTATTTAGCAGCTCGTCTGCTATTTCCCAACTGCGCCTTCGATGGTCGCACCGTTCGCACCGCATGTACGCCCACAGATCTACTCATCCAGTTGGGTAAGAGCAGCCGAAACTTCTTCCTCAGCGCCTTCGAGCAAAAGATCAAGACATAGGGGTTGGACAAGGTGAAAATGTCTCGCTGCACCGAATACAAAATGAAATACTTAGTGAAGTCGGCGCTTTGAGACAAAATCAGCAGAGTAATCGATATAAAGACCAGTTGTATGCAAATGACCAAGCCGACTACTGCTAGCTTTACTTCTATTGCAATCGACTGTCTTTCGCTGCTTCGCACCGCTACTTGACGCACTGTCGAGTTGCGTTCGGTTCTTTCTGCCTGCAGAAAAGAAAATCAATAATCTCGTTTGCGATTTGCGCACTCCTAAGAGACATTTCAAAATTGTCCCTTCCCAACAACAGAGATGCAGCCACAAACATCTCAGATGTGAGAGCCTCACAGTATGGCACACAAAACACAGCGCTGCCCAAAACAGGACAGGAAGGACCGCCTGAGATATTGGAAATTATGATTCAAACGGCTGCCATTCTGTCAATTTTGCATCCGACCGACTGGCCAACCAACTGATGACCGACCGACCGACCGACCGACCGACCGACCGACCGACCGACCGACCGACCGACCGACCGACCGACCGACCGACCGACCGACCGACCGACCGACCGACCGACCGACCGACCGACCGACCGACCGACCGACCGACCGACCGACCGACCGACCGACCGACCGACCGACCGACCGACCGACCGACCGACCGACCGACAACCCATCAACTGATTGACATGACCAACCGATGGACCGTTCTTATATTTCGATGGTAAATTATTGAAATGTCAGCTATTTGAAAGCTTCCTAAAACCTCGAGAAATGATGTTTTGGTCAACGGTTGTACTTTTTTACTTTTAACTACCCTCTCACAGAGTTTAGTTCGATCTTCTATATTATGCTGTAGAGAATAGGACAATTTTGAAAGTGTTATAGCTTTTACCAGGTTTTTCTGTTTCTTGGCCGCCCAAAACGCAAAGCCATACATGTACAGCAGAATTACTACCATGAAAGTGGAGTACAGTACAGTGATACTGTAAGCTAGCTGCACAGTCAAAGGGTGTCTGTAGACGTACTGTACCAATGTTGAATTTTGGACGCGTTTGTAGTCGCCAACGGCAAATTTGAGCATGGGAGAAGTTAACAACGCAGAGAGTATCCATTGCCCGACTATGCATCTGTTGGCAAACTTTTTTGTCCACAGCTAAAATTTGCTTTATACTTCTTTTTTAACTCCTTGCAACAGACCAATTTTTTAAGAGTCAGAAGAAAAAATAGTTGTTACACTATTACGTACCGTATCAAATCTGTGAGGCGTAGCAATTGCCATATAGCGATTGAGCGTCAACAGTATAATGGCGAAGGTGTTGCAGACCGCGGAAAACCAGGAAAAATAGTTGGTCAGCACTTTCAGTACGGGGTCCAACAAAGCGTACTCTTCGAAAAAGTAGCCATTCATGCGCGGTCCAATCACTAGTTTGTCATTTGTGGCGCTGAGCAAGTCGGCAACGCCTAGACTTGCAGAGATCTTGAAGTAAGCAGAACTAAGACCGGAATTTTTTCTGTTCTTTATGATAATCAGCACGGTTATAGCGTAGAAAATGAAGGAAATACTGCAAAACAGAGCTTGAGCCCACTGCACCATGCTCAAGACGTCTGCGGAGAGCATTTTAGATTACTGTCTTATCTTGTCTTAACTGCGCACGGGCCTCTAACGCACGTCTACTGGGTGAAGTGTGCAATTAGGCTCGCTCAATCAAGCATTGATTCATCAGAGACAGGAAGGAAAACAAGAGTCTTTTCAGTAGAACACCCAGGGCACTTTTTACACTCCACAGATGTCTTGGAAAATCATACCTACTTAGGTACTTACACCGCACTACAGTTGAAAATATATTGAATTTTTTAATACATAACATGTACATATACATTATATGTTTTTCGAAGCCGAATAACATCTGGGATAATATGTGTATTTTTTAAAAAATATACAAATAAAATGCATATTACAATCAGGCACTTAACGCCGTTTATGGTACCGGCACCTTATATGGTGTCGGTACCATAAACGGCGTTAAGTGCCTGACTGTATTACACATAATTTTTCAAAGAGCCGTGCAAAAATGACGTAATCGATATTTGGCCATTTTTCGATCTCCCCTTGTCATCGGTTGTCATCATGTTCCAATCTTTCATTGTAAAAGCGAAAAAGTATAAGGATATTTATTATGTTTATTATGTTGGTGTGTTGTGTGGGAGAGAGTGTAGTATACGCATGTACTGTAGGTGAGTGTACATAGTGTGCGATTAAGTGTGTGACCGACGCATAACGCAGTTGGGAATATGAACCCTATAAACACAAGATGGCATACGGCTACTTGGGAAGCGTGGCAACTATAAGTGGGAGCGGAGTGATCTACGTACAGTATATGCCAATAGACTAAATCTCGCACGGAAGGGACGCAGCTATGCGCTGACTTTCTTCGAAGTGGCTTGACGTCGGATGCTGGACAGTGACGGTTGCTCACTGGGGTCGGTGCTGGCTACGGTCGATCACTCACTCTTCTTGGTCGGTCCGGCTAAGGTTTTTTGCAAGTAGTACGGCTCTGACAGCCATTGAGAACAACATACATACACTCACAGAATTTGATACAACCGCAACAGAATTATAGACGTAAAATAGACAAAAAGATACAGTAAATGAAATTGAAAGCTTAAGGAAAATGGGAAACAGTTAAAAAGTGATTAGATTAGGAAAATGCCCTAACAATTTTGGGTTCATATAATGTTTCGGCTGCAAAAGTGAATCAATATGTCAATATGTGGGAAAAACCTACTGTATGTGCGCTCATCAGGTTGCTGTTGAAACATCTTGTATTTCTGACGGCAAGGTGATCATCTGGTCTGCCCGTTTATTCAACTAATTTCTGTCCAGTGTTAACAAAAGACACAACCATCCTTTCCAGTTTGTCCTTGCATTTAAAAAATACATAAATCTGAAAATAATGTCAGTTTTCACAGACCCATAATCATGTCAAAATAATATAAACCAGTATATCAGTTTTCACAGACACAGGCTAAAAATCATGTCAAAATAATATAAACCAGTATATCAGTTTTCACAAACCCATAATCATACCAAAATAATATAAACCAGTAATCAAGCTCATCTGGACTCATTTTATTCAACAAAAAACTTTTTGGAACATCAAATTTTTAAGCAAAATCCTCAAAACAACCCAAAAATTTTCAAATATCTAGTGTAAAATATTATTGCGTGTTGGGGGCATACATGTAACAGGTCATCCGCCGATGGGGGGAGGGGGGTTGGGGGGGGGTGTCTGGCCCCGGCCGGGGGGGGGGGGTCTGAGCCAAAATTTTGGGGGAGGGGGGTGGGCACTAAAAAACGCTCAAAAATCGTGAAAAATCGCAGTTTTTGGGCTAAAAATCGCCAAAAATCGCTAATTTGGGCTGAAATACAGCTAAAAAGTGCTGTTTTGCAGGCGATTTTGGCAATTTTTGTGTGTGAAAGTGTAAAAAATTGCAAAAATTTGCTCGAAAATTTACTTGCCAGAAAAATCGGAGGGGGGGTCGGTGAAATCGTCTCGGGGGGGGGGGGTCCCCATCCGGGGGGGTCTGGCCTAAGTCGGGTGGGGGGCAGACCCCCCAGACCCCCCTGTTACATGTATGGTTGGGGGTAAAAAGCCAATACCCAATATCTGAAAATACTCCAACAAACTCAATACACTAAGCAAATATACTACCGTTTCACTTCATATACAGCAGAGATGGATATTTTTTTCGAAAAAACCTCGGCCTGTTTTTTTCAGTTTTAAACCGGTTTTATTCCCGTTTTTTTTCCAAAATCACGGAAAAAACTCCTGCTCAAGTTCTGAGTATCCTAGCCTGGTTTTATGATTCCTTTCCTAACGCTTTCTAGCGCCTTCCTGAGTCTTTTCAGAACACAAATACCCATCTAACAAATATATAAATCACGAAACAGGCATGAAACAGACCCTGACAGGCTCCATCAATAAAGACTTTCACAGGGAAAACGTCTTTTGAGATACGGTTACTGCGATCTGATAATGTACAGTTAGAGATCGCATTAACCGCACCTTGTCATCGCATTAACCGTGCCTTGTAACCGCATTAACCGTAGCTTGTCATCGTATTTAACTATCGTAAGACGGTCTGTCTACAAAGATCTCATTAGCACATCGTTAATACGTTAAATGCGTTAAATACGAATCAACCAAAGCCATTCCAGAACGCAGTGCTGACTGTTGTAGCACGGTTAACGTGATCTGCTAATGCGATTGTTGCAGATGATCTGTAAATGTACATTAGCAGATCTCATTTAACGCATCATCAGTCAGAGGCGCCGCGCCGCATTATCACATCGTTACTACGCTAAATGCGATCTTGTTATGCGATATGTAACTGTACGTTAACAGATGCACTAACCGTATCTCAAAAGACGTTTTCCCTGTGTTTATGCAAATTTTCGTACAACAGTTTGCCTTTTTGTTTTAGATTGCCAAATTTGATATTTTCTGTTGTTTTTCTAAGAGTTTTGAGTCAGTGTAGCCTATTATACAACTCAAAAGTCTATTTTTTAACTGAAAAATGACATAAATTAGCTATTTTTTAGCTTGAGTTTTTTTCGTGATTTATGTTTTCTCCGACCCTCAAGAAGAAAACCGGTTTTTTCGGAAAATCACACCCCTCACATCCCTGATGTACAGTGTCCGCCAAAAAAAAAAAGAACAACCCCGCAGTTTATTCGCTGTAGGAACCGCAAATCTCAACCGAATTGAATGAATCCTATTTTTAAATGAAAGATAAATAATTCCTCAAAAGATAGTTGAAATGTTTGTTAATATACTCTGCTTAGGATCCTGAGATATTCGCCCTCAAAGATAAAACAGTTATTTTGGCAATGAACAAAAGGGGATTTTTTATAATTCCGTTGCGCTTCATAACAAAACGGATTCCTACTACTGCTGATGGCTATTGGAGGCTATATTGGAGAAACACACGCTCGTTAACGTCACCAGTAAAGTCTCGTTAGCCTTCAGTAGTACGGTAGGAATCTGTTTTATTGTGAAGTGGAACGGAATCGCTCTTGTTCTTTGCCTAAATCTGTTCGACTTGGAATATTTCAAGAACTAGGCCGAGTACCTTCACAAGTCCACCAACCTTACAAGAATTTATCAATCTTTGATCGAAAAAGGATTTATTCAAATCAGTAGAGTCATGGTTTCAAAAGTAAAAGATCTGCTGGGTTGTTTTTGATCACTACTGTTCGTTGCCAAAATCTCTGTTTTGACTTTATTTCAGGAACTAAACAGAGTATCTTAATGGCCGCGTCGTTGGCTCAGTGGGTAGCTCGCTGCCTCTGAGTCACGGCGGCCCCTGCATCCCTAGCGGTTGTAGTGGTTCATCCTCTCGGCGCGGCAAGTTTCTTGCTGCAAAGAGTTGGTCGTCGGCACAATGCTCCACCCAGGCCACCGAAAGCTGGTTACAGCGAGTAGGTAAAATGGGAACCGACTGGATCTGCCATTGCACCGAAGCCGCTCCTACAGCATGCCACATTGGAGAAAGATCAATGACGTCAGGAGTTGTCCACGGGAACCGACTAGGCCGGGGGCCTCTCTCGCAGGTGGACCAAGCGGACGTTGGGAACCGACATCACCATGACGTCAACGCGCCAGGGACTTTCTTAGGTACCTGGCGCTACTGTAATTTTAATAGTGAAATTTTATTTTAATTTAATATTAATATAATAGAACTAGCCGATTTTAATTTTAATTTAATATTAATATAATAGTCCCCTGTCAATTTTAATTTAGATTTAATATTAATACTATTAAATAAGAATTTTAATAGTCTTTTAATACCACCACCACCACAACAACAACAACCCCCTACCTAAAAAGGCCAGCCCCCTACCCCCAAGACAGTTTCGGGACCCCCAATCCAAAAAGACAAGTAGTACTCGATGTAAATTATGCTTCCAAAGAAAAGTTTCGAAAAAACTAGTGCGATATTTGCAATCTACGCCTAAAGTTTGCCTTGTGCAACAATTTTTGTTCCAATTCGACACAAAAAAATTTTCGATTCTGACTTTGAGGGCGAATTTCGACCTAACGGTATGAGTCGATTTCGGCTATATTTTGCATGCATGTAGGGAATTTACTAGGCTATATTATATATAAAAACTGGACCTGGCCTAGGATCCTAATGTATGAAAATTTGGTCAAACGTGTTTGTCGGTGTGGCACAAAATTGGTGTAAAACCGCGTTTTTAGCCTATAACTGCGGTACGGAGCATCCAACCGCACTTTAGATACCATTTTCAAAATCTCCGAGTCTGGCCGCATCTGTTTGTGTGCCAACTTTCATCCTACGGGCAAGCATGAGCTTAAAAGCATGTTTTGAAGTTAGGGTACTTTTTTCGTTTTTTCAGCCCGACCACCCCTACTTTGGAGGGGGGGCCTGGCGCTCTGGGGGGTCCACCGGAGCTCATACTTTGAGGTTCTTATTTTTTCGTCATATACTCTCACATATATAAAAATGAGGCAAATCGGTGATGTGACCCTGACCCGATTTGGGGAGGCTCCCATATTAAAGGTTAAATCCTCTCAGAAATTGCGTCTTAATTTCATTTACTACGGTATGGCCTGATGAGGATCAGTTCACGCTCACTCGCTGGGCAATATGAAAATCAGTTTCACGTTTTTTTAATAAACCCTATGTCTTTCCATGGATACTGCTGAAAATGGACAGGCATCTAAACTACTCTTGGCACTAAATCTGTGTGAATTTTGTTGAATTCTGTTTACAAGGTGGCGCTCCGCTAACGAACAAACGTTGGACACTTAGCGTGGGACACCCTGTATTTGAGCTGAGCAGGCATCCAAACCCTCTCCCAGTGTCAGTGGATCTTTCCGCCAAAAACAAAATTGATGCACAAAATGGAAAAATGACCGAAAACAAGGCATTAGTTTGGTTGATTTTGCGATTTAACCATGCAGTACACCTAGAAAACAAAATTAGACTGTTTGTTTTAAGACGTGCGAGCCCTGTGATGCGCAGCTTGGCTGAAACAACGATAAACAGTTTGTTTTCGGCGCTCACAGCCGCAACGCGCACAAACGCCGAAAACAATCAGCTTACCGAGCTCAAACTGCTCATCAATGCAGGTTACGGTATCTGGAGTGGCGTAGCTGATTTTTCATACACCACCCGTTACCCCCAGCCGGAAAACTGCTGGTTTTAATCTTGCTTTCCTGAGCTTATTAAACCTCAGCCGAAGCCTGAACCTAAGCCTAAGCCTAAGCTTGAACTTAAGTCTAAGCCAAAGTCTAAACCTGAGCTTTAAGCTTAAAGCTGGGTAGCGAAAATCAGGTTTGCCTCTTCCTCCTTGGAGTTTGTGGCTTATGGTAGGTGCCGCGCAATATGTTGAAATATGGCGCTGTGCTTTCTTCGGCTCCCTCTGTCCCGCCAGTCCCGCCCGAACTTTTGTGCTCTGTTTTTTGGCGCTTCAGAGATTCCAACCGATTCGAACGTTCTTTACTTTAACTTAAGTCTCGTGCATGGTTCCTCTCCTTAATTATCTGCGGTTTTTTGCCCTTCACAATCCTCCGACTGATACGATCGTTCTTTTCAGCTGAACTCTGGTAAGTATTTTTTCAATTATCTGTAGCCGTTGGCCGTTGGTTCATATCATTTTCGGAATGATAGGTAGAGTAACACAACAGAAGTTACTTTGGACAAGTTAGTGTTGCGCATGTTTTTTAGCTCATCGCCCCTTGCGGTTCAAGTTTGTAGTCTGTCTGAGTTTCCATCCATTTTACTGTTTCTGTACTTCTGCACCATCTACCTTATTTGCTTTTTCTTGCTGTTGCGTTGCAGTAGTTTAGCCACATTTTTATAAAAGCTCTGATGATGTTCAAATCAAAGTAGAGATGCAACCTAAATCCGGTGTTATCCAGTATATACCGATAATTCGTAAAAAATACCGGATAGCGTTTTTGAGCTAAAAATACCGGATTATCCGGTATATACCGGATAATCCGGTATTTTTTTAGCTCACAAACACTATCCGGTATCCGCTATCCGGTATTTTCTACGCATTATCCGGTTAAAATACCGGATATTACCGGATAATCCGGTATTTTTCAGATCCGAAGCACTATCCGGTATCCGGTATTTTTCTTTACGGTTATATCTCTAGTTCAAAGTAGCGATGCAACCATAATCCGGTATTTTTCATATTCGAAGCAATATCCGGCATATGCAACAGGTCATCCGTCCAAGGGGGAGGGGTGCTGGTGGGGTCTGGCGCCGGCAGAGGGGTCTGAGCCCAAATTTTGGGAGGGGGTTGGGCACTAAAAAGCGCTCAAAAATCGAGAAAATCGCTAATTTGGGCTGAAATACAGCTAAAAAGTGCAGTTTTGCAGGAGATTTTGGCACTTTTTGTGTCTGAAATTGTAACAATCCCAAAAATTTGCTCAAAAAATTACTTTGGCAGAAAAATTGGAGGGGGGGGCGGAAAAATCGTCTCGGGGGAGGGTCCCCATCCGGGAGGTCTGGCCTGAGTCGGGTATAGGGTAGAGCAGACCCCCTGTTACATGTATGCTATCCGGCATGTGGTATTTTTCTTTGCGGTTGCATCTCCGATTCAAAGTAGCTCCTTGCTCAAAACATGGCGATCGAAACGAACACATACAGTAGCATAGCGTTCAAAGTAGCCAAGGTTTACCCTAATTGGTTTAAAAATATTTGGTTATAATTTAGGCTTCTAAATTTAACAATGACTGAGAACTCAGTTGATCGGTTGCTCAGCTTGACGTACAACAATGAAGAGTATCCGGTGCCCGTTGAGTCAGTGATTGCCACCAACTTGGCATTGATGCTCGGGCTCAGTCCGCTTGATGAGTCTCGCATATACTTGAGAGAGCAGTATGGTCGGATGCGCATGCATTTTCAAGTCGACGGTCGGTTTCCATCATTGATTCAAACAGATGAGTCCTACTTCACAATCATCGTCGCTCCACAAGCCCAAGAGCAGACCGGCGCTCGAAACAATGGGTATGTTATGTGCACTTGGAATTATTTTCCAGAAACAAACAGTTTTTGAACTTTTTTATTTGTGTTACTAACAAACAGTATAAACAAAACGTTCACTGATCTGCATTCTGTGCTGAGTAGGTCTAACAGTAGCCCATTTACCTAACTGCAGTTCGACACATTTTTTCGCTTAAGTGTATGTACGTAGGTTTTAGTGTTTCCAGGTTGAAAGAGGTTATACTTACATACGTAGGCTAATATTTAGATTATCTAGCTTAGGGTTTATTACCGTTTCTACATAATGTTGAAGTGCTTCAATAACAATTTTAGCCCTCCTCAACCGGCCTTGATGCCCGAGGTAGTAGGAGGTCCGCTGCAGCCAATTCGTCCACCACCCTTCTCTCGTCTGCAACGTCGGCGCAGTAACCGGGTTAGTATGGGATTGCCGCTCACTCAAGTGCGTGACAACGACGGCTCGGAGCTTCAAAGTACCCGCTTCCTCACCATCAATAGTTCTGTCGTGACCACCGAGGAAAACCGAAGCAGCCGGCCACTCAGCGCTACTCTATCCAGGTGTCGAGACTAGAGGCCAACGTGGCAGCCATCAATGCCAAAATTCAAGACCAGATTGGGCCAGAGTACGTGGTTTGCGACAAAGAAGGAATTCCGATCCCTGACTGCTTGGAGTTCAGAGGTACTATTTTCTGTATATCACCAGAACCATGCACGTAACGTAACCGCCCCCCAGTCGGCGCCAGACCCCCGCCCCTCCATCCGCCAAACGGGTAGAAGGGTTGGGGGTCTGGAGCTGAAATTCTAGGGGAGGGGTTGGGTACTAAAAACGGATAAAACCACAAAAATCACAATTTTGGACTAAAAATCGCTAATTAAGGCTCAAATACAGCTAAAAAGTGCTGTTTTACAGGCGATTTTAGCAATTTTACAGTCTGAATTTTTAAAAAAATTGCGGTGCTCGGTGTCAGTCCGGTCGGGTCTCAGTGTTAGCTGTCTCCGTTCCATACAGTATGTCCCAACGCATGTGTGGTTGCTATTGTAGCTTTTGGGTGCGACGGCAGATCCAGTCGGTTACCATTTACCTACTCGCTGTCACCAGCTTTCGGTGGCCTGGGTTGGGCTTTGTGCCGACCACCACCAACACCAACTCTTTGCGGCAAGAAACTTGCCGCGCCGAGAGGATGAACGCACGAAGTCGCGCACAGTGGCTTTGCGGCCTAAACCGCTACACCAACTGTGCCGGCATGTTTGGTACTACCGTATACAACAATACTGTATCGTTTAGATCCGGGAAAGTGGGGATTTGATCAGGGGCGCGCTGCTAACGCTTTGTTTTGGTACGCTATCAAACCGCGCGCAGTGGTGTCGGATGAGGACAGTGGCGAGGAAGCAGTGCTTCCTAACAAACGGTCCCGCAGCCTGTCTCGAGACGACTTGTTGCTGCTGAAAGAAAATCGAAAGAGTCTAAATGAAATACGCCACACTAAGGAAATCGAAGGTAATGCAATGAAGTCAATGTTGTTTTGGTACCCTATCAAACCATCATAGTGTTAGTGATTTATCGATGAAATTTTAGGCGTTCTCACAGCCATCAAGAAAGATTTCGAGTGCAAGGTGTGCTTTCAAGTGCGCGAACAGCCAGTGCTGTGCCTCAACTGCTGCACAATAGTGGTCTGAGCTTCCTGCGCTGCTAAGCTGGAGACCGAGCCCATCTACAACAACCAATGTCCGCTTTGTCGACACGATTGGGCAGACGGCCAGCAGACGGTGCATATGAAGGGTTGCGAAGGGGTAGACAAGCTAGCCGAGTACTTTTACACCACTACTCGTTAAACCTGTTTCCATTCTTTCTTTCATTTTGTGCCATTCATCACAGCATCTAAGTCGTAATACAGATGCGCACGTGTCGGGCCGAAAAATTGGGAAATGGCTTTGAGCCGTTCAGCTGAAAAATTCGGCCCGAGCGCATCTCTACGTAAATCATACTGTCGTAATTCAGCAATTTTTGTAGCATCCTCGGTATTGCTTGTTACGAACGGGTTGTAAAACGTATCTGTTAAAGTTGTTATTTTATTTCTATTCAATTTTTCCTTTAGTACATGTATGTACACCCTTATAAACTGTATTACGCAGGGTCATTAAACCTGTGGTGGCTTTTTTCCTTTCAACTTCTTTGTCATTCTACTCAAGGCTACGAATGTGTTGTGCGTCGCGTGTGGTGTCCTTCCCCATCCTGTTGGTAATAAAAATCTTAGCAGTGGAACATGGCACAACTCACTATTGACGCATGAAATTGAATAATAAGTGACTTTTGCATTCTAAGCTAAAAATTAGTGATTTCTGAGCCAGTTTGTAGCACTGGAGCCACTACTAGTGTCTCGTGCGGGTACCTTTAAACTTTCTCCGGCGGTGAGGGATTGGCCTTTCTAGCTGCGGTACATGTACGCCCTACAGTCCTGTAGCTGCTAGCCTCCTGTCAATTTTAGTCACATCATATTCATTTACTCATTCTGTGCTAGCCGATTTGTGAATTCAATAATTGCACTTTGAAATTTATCATATGAGTAATTGGTAATAAACCCAAAATCTCATCCACACTTCCGTACTGTTGATTGATATTTTCCCAGAACGTTTGCCTTCGCTCCTGCTGAAGACGTGGAGAGTTAGCTAGCAGGTCTTCCCCCACAAAACTTGGCTCTGTCAGCTGGCCCCCTGACTCTTCGT